>CAIGQW010000272.1:5874630-5894517 GCA_903798125.1 Danio choprae
TTTCCTCCGGGTGCTCCGGTTTCCCCCCACAAGTCCAAAGACATGCGCTATAGGTGAATTGGGTAAGCTAAAATTGTCCGTAGTGTATGAGTGTGAATGGGTGTGTATGGATGTTGCCCAGAGATGGGTTGCAACTGGAAGGGCATCCGCTGCGTAAAACATATGCTGGATAAGTTGGCGGTTCATTCCGCTGTGGCGACCCCAGATTAATAAAGGGACTAAGCCGAAAAGAAAATGAATGAATGAAATGATCAGCGATCACAAGCTTCAGCTGTGTGTTTGTCATCAGAGGTGATCGACAACTGTTGTGTGTGAAACTGCATGATGGTAAGGTGACATACTTCTTACATTACAGAATTTTTTTAAATATAATGTTTCAGTGTACTTCAGAACTTGATTAACCAGTTAATGTTTTAGTGAAGCTTCCTTTTGCTTTTGAATTTCATTACTTGCATTTTTGGAATATTTGTTTTCAAGGAGATAATTCAGTTTTAAACTCCCTGTGATGTTTCAGCTGCATTGCTCATTTCACACAGAAGTACCTGCAACTTTGTATGTTAATGTCTGTACTGTATAAATGTAGATGACAGGCAAAATAATATAATGCAAGGCAGCTGACTAAAACACTTTAAGCTTACAGCACTTTCTTGAGAGTGAATCAGCTTCCTTAGGGACCGAGTTCAAATCGAAAGTGGTGTTGAAGGGTCTCATCAGTCTTCTTCTGCATGCGTGTCTCCTTGCTGTGACAGACATCTGTCCATTTTTGGCTTAATAGGCAGAAAGAATGAAGCTGACAGGCTCAAAGAAGCACAAAAGAAGCTCTCTCATAATGAGGCATCACCTTCCCACACCAACACCTATTCATCTGCCACTGGGTTTTTGTCAAGAGAAGAGTTTGGCAAAATGTTTGTTTATTCTGTCTGACCACAGGCAAGAAGAGTGCATCTCTGTTGATACCGAGCTCATTGATTATTAATGTATCTCAGGTTCCATACACATTACTGACTTACAGGCTCTTTCACAGGTTATTCTGTTGCTCCCTGTTTGTGGTCAATATAATGCAACCACAGATTTTGGTAAAAAAAAGCATTTTATTTTAATAGCTTGTATGTTTAGCTGTTGAATAAAGTGTGGTTTTATTTTGAGATTTTAATTATAAGATTTAGTATTTGGTTTTGCTATTTTCTTGCGAAGTAGCTGAAATAAATTAAGGTTTTATTTATTTATTTATTTTTTTTTAAGAAAAATGATTTTAAGGGGTGACACAGTGGCTCAGTGGTTAGCACTGTCACCTCACAGCAAGAAGGTCGCTGGTTCGATCCCCGGCTGGGTCAGTTGGCACCTGTGGTCATTTTTATTCAGTAATAACAACCTTCAATGGACAATGCTTTTACAATAAAAGACTGGCAGAATGAGACTATATATACAGTGCCCAGCATAAATGAGTACACCCCCCTTTTGCCTTTTCTCAGTGATTATAAACAATATATTTTGCTGCATTTAAACAAAACAGTTTTATTAAACAGTAATATCCATTAAAATAAGAGATTCAGTCACCTAACTTCTTTTGGAATAGAAAGATCATTTTAAGTTATTGCAAAAACAAAATAAAATACATTATTGTATATTTTATGTTTTTCTTGATGTTTCCTGTTTATTTTTTATTATTCATTCATTTTCCTTTAGCTCAACACTTTATTAATCAGGGTTCGCCACTGCCAAATGAACTGCCAACTTATCCAGCATATGTTTTACGCAGCGGATGCCCTTCCAGCCGCAACCCAGCACTGGGATACACCCATACACTCACACACATACTCTACGGCTAATTTAGCTTATTCAATTCACCTGTACCACGTGTGTTTGGACTGTGGGGGAAACCGGAGCACCCGGAGGAAACCCACGCGAATACGGGAAGAACATGCAAACTCCACACAGAAATGCCAACTGGCAACTTATATATTTTTCCTCAATATATTAATTTGAATGTACACATTTTTGGACTGTGATCTTAGGTTTTTTGTTTTCAGTTTTGGCTTTGGTACTGACTAATCTAATGTACAGTATATGCATAAATATATTATTGTAAAGCATCCTATAAAAAGTATTCATTTAAAAGAGATATCTAGGAGGGATGTGCACATTTATGCTAAGAACTGTATTATTTAAAGATTAAGTATCATGCATATTAGATTCCAATAAAAAATGTTGGTTTGCTACTATTAACAAACATACTTATATCCTATAAACGGAATTATTTTTTGCCCAACTGTAGCATACCGTTATGAAAGATGAAGGTTTCTGAAGTGGCACTGGCATGCTTTACAGGTGGTTATTTGGATGCACAAACAATCGACTGGGACAATAGCCATAATTAATGGCAGTTAATTTATGTTAGATAATGGTTTATATAATGGATAAAATGCCTCTTATGCTTTTAAAAGCAGGTCATAGGACACAGAATTGTATTTGCAGAAAAAGCCAAACACCAGTTTCCTTACACTGTTTATGTTCAGAGGCAGATGTTTAATAGCTTGTGGCACAGTGAAACAGTGTAAAGCAAATGTGTAAATACCACATGGCTTCAGCAAAAAGAACCATGTTTTCAGCAAGGAGTGAGCAGGTTTTCCTTACAGCCACCATTAGCCAGATTTACAGAGCACTGTCTGAGAGAAAAAAAAGCTCCATGATATTGGTTATAGAGGGCATAAATTATGAAATAGACTTCTGGGAAGAAATAACAAAGTGTGGTTAGAGGTTTAAGAAGACTCTGACAATAAATCTGAAAAGACCCAATGATCCTATTAAACTTTAATGCAGATTTAACTGTCCATTAGCATGAAACGCAAAGGGCAGGATGAATCTATGGGCATTATTAAGCATTCAACACCAATTCAATTTTAAACTTTGTTAATTAAGAAAATGCACGTTCCGTAGGTCCAATGAACCAAGAATTGCTTACAAAATATAATTTACGCATGCTAGCAAACTAGCCTATGGAGACTGAGTATTATGGCATATTTGACATTACCAATGATCACAGGGCATCACAAAATCATTAGCATTTCCCACTATTTACTGTTTTATTTCAAGTCTGGTGTTGTGGGATCTAGTACCAACAGGGTCTTTTTAAACGAATGTTGTCATAGCGTAAATACAGGGACTAAAGTAGTCCATAATGTTGATATAAATGGGTGTTTGATTCTAATACATTGACATCAACAGGACTTTCAATGTATTTCTTCCTGAGCTTTTTGGAGAGAAATGTGTCGAGGTCTGTTCTCTCTTTGATGTCTGCCCAGAGCCTCTGAATTTTTTAAATCTCAGTCAACAAATGAGAATTGAGACCCTTTAATAAAGTCAAATATAAGCTCCAAAAAACAGGGAGAAAAAAAAAGTTCCGTCCTCTTAGGACTGAACAGAAATAGCGATGTTTAGCGTGTTCTTTGGCTGAAAATGGTACAGGTATTTACTGCAGAGTTTAAAAGCACTCACACTGGGGACAAATCCTCTGGCAGACATGCACGGCCCGCCGTACAACAAACCATGAGATGCTCTTATCTTTGGAAAATGCTTGGTCTGTTTGTAATTCGGAGGCTTGAAATTTCAATGAAGCGCTTAGCTTGAAAGTGCTGAGCCAACGAACGCAATCTTCTACGGCTGTGAATGCACCAGAGCCAGTTTCCACGTAAGCAGCGACCTCCAAAATCAAAGCATCAGGCTGTTTGGGCTACAGACAGACTTTCCAAGAAAGCTTTTGATGGAGTGAGTGGATGTGAATCATGGTTGGGAAATGGACTTCTGACCAGCAGGTTGCATTTACACGACTACCACTGTTGTGCCCTGGAGCGAATCAACTAACTTTCATTCACATGAGAGAGAGAGTAGAGCAATGAATTAGTTATGTAAGAACAATTTGGTTCCCCGTTAAGTGTGTACCTGTAGTTTGTGGTGCTTTCAGCAATGTTTTCACTGTCTCCTTAGACTGATGCTGAGAGAGGAACCGCCCAGTGCACCACCCAAGAACATAGTAGCCAGCGGCAGAACCAACCAGTCCATTATGGTGCAGTGGCAGCCGCCTCCAGAGCCTCAGCTCAATGGAGTCTTGAGAGGCTACGTCCTCAGGTGAGACATGCACAAACCATTTCACAAACAACACTTGCCTGATGAAATGTGCAGAAATAGGACTCCTGGTACTTCCAATAAGTGTCTGGCTTCAGTCCAGCATTCTCTGTTGAGTCATTTCTCTCTTTTTTTGCTGTGAATGTTTGTTTTTTTGCATTTTTTAAAGTAATGTGACATTTATTTCTCTGTAAAATGTAAATTGTTTGTTTGAGCTATCTTACAAAGAAACACTGGCTTAACCAGTGGGTGGTACATCTGTTTCTGCAGCCAACAAAAGTGGTTGCTTGAAAATGCATCGATTTGAAAATATATTTGCTCACATCTTGCGATGAGGGTCATGGATTTTTTGCTATTTTAAAAGTTGCTAGTTTTGTTTTGGGTGTTGCCTTTAATGACCAGGACACACCAAGACGATGGTTGGTTCTCGTTGTAAATTAAAAAACAGATACTTTTCAACTTTTTTGCGTTTGGTGTGTTCATGTGCCGCTTTTTAGGTCCAGACGAGACTAAACGTGAGGTGACAGCACAGTTGGGTTACACTGGCACTAGTTATTTGGCTTGGTGTGTACCAGTCTTAAAGGGTTTACATGCATCCAAGGTGAAATAAACACATTCATTTTCTCAGTCTGTAGTGACTGGTCTACAAAATTTTTATCTTTTATCTTTGTCATGACAACTTGACATTACTCAGACAACATGACTTGTCATAAATATGTCATAAAGATGATTGTAATGAGGCCAGTATAATTGTGTCATGAATTTTATAACCACGTCAGTAATATTTTTCTTGACCTCAGCTACAGTGGTACACATAGAACTGAGTATTGACACTTTTAATGAGAAATTTTAATGACAAATTCAGTTTGTTCCACTGAATATGTCCAGTTGTCATGACAAAGACAAAGACAGGTTGTGATATATTTATTTATGTCAAGTTTTCATAACCAAAACATCTCAAATAATGTTATCTTTTATTTAAAATGACATAAGTGAGTTAATGACACTTAATGACGGTCATCATAAGCAGTGCATGACATTTCTATTGTATTTATGACAAATGTTATGTCATGACTATAAATGTCTTATTATTATGAACATTCCTTCAAGTAAAGTTTTACCGTTCCTGTTTAAAAAAGTGTAATAGAGACAACTTAACCCTAAGTATAACAAATACGTTTATTACGTTTATTATTTTTGTTCACCTTTACTAATGTTAACTACAACATTTTATTGTTAGTTCATGTCAGGTCCCTGAAGTAATATTAACAAATACAGCTTTAAACTTTAGACATTATAAATAAAAAATAGATACTAGACAAAATAAAGATTAATCTTGATAAAAAATAATTTAGAAGTTTTAGTTATTTACATAATGTACTAATGTTAAGGAACAGAAACTTATTGTAAAGCATTTCACATTATTATGCATTTTTTTCAATCTATTTTTCTAATTCCAAATCTACACTGTTAAATATACATTTATTCATTTGGCAGACACATTAAAAAGTGAAGCTTAATTTGGAACCAGCAATGTCAGTTTTTGATTGCATTTGTCATTGCTTCTAGATAATGGAGTTGACCTTATGTCACTTTCACTGCTTTTTAATAAGCAGCATTTATGAGCAACCTGATTTAAAAGGAATGTTTGGCATGTCTGTGTCAACGAGAATCTAGTCAGACTGTCATTAAAGTTTTGCATAACATAACACTCCATACAATTTTTAGTAAACTTGAATTATTATACATTAAATGAAAAGATACTAGTATAAAATATAAAATAAGTTTGTGACTGACCAAACTGACTATCAGCCAGTGTCGGGTCACAATGGTTGATATCATTTTTTCAGTAATACTTTACTTGAAAAAGTATTACTGAATACTTTTCAAGTAAAGTATTCATAAGACCGTCATTAAACCTTTATAATCATGACATATCACACATATCAGCATATATCATGATTGAGATTTTATGCATGCTTATGACAACTGTCATTCGGTCATTTATGACATTTTAAATGCAAAGATGACATTGCTTGTCATGACAACTTGACATAAACAAATACATCACAACCTGTTTTTGTCTTTGTCTTGACAACTTGACATTACCAAGACAACAAAACTTGTAATTAATTTGTCATAAACATGATTGTCATGAAGATATTATAAATATATCATGAATTTTATAAAAGCTTTTTTAATATTTTTTAACATCAACTACAATGGTACAAGCTGAATTTGTCATTAAAATGTCATTAAATATTAGTTACGCTGTTAAAAATTATTTTAATGTGAGACATTTAATTACATTAAATTAAAATGTGAGACATTTTAATAACAAATACAGTTTGTTCCACTGAAAACGTGATCAGACACATATTCATGACACAATTATAATGCCTCATGTTTTTGACAGATTTATGACAGTTATTGTTGTCTTAGAATTGTCAAATTGCAATTGTCATAACAAACAATGTCATCTTCGCATTTAAAATGACATAACTGATCAAATGATATAATGCAAAAATGCATAAAATCTCATTCACATTCATGATTATAAAGGTTTTATGATGGTTTTATGAACACCCCTTCAAGTAAAGTGTTACCATTTTTTCTCAGATTCTTCAGACTAATTCAACTAATTACTGATTCACAAATTACTTATACATTTATGAATTAAAAGGTGACTCATATTAGATTGTGACTATATTGGTTAAACTGCGGTTTCTTGAGCACCAAATCACCATATTTACTGATTTATATATTTATTTAAGTTTCACAATAGTACTTTTTTTTTTTTTTACTTTATATTAATTCAAATAAATTCAACATTGCCGAACTTACAACACAGTACAGACAGCTCAAAATAGTTATAAGCTCTTTGCATTATTCAGGACATCCGCTCGAAAATGTAAAAAATCTTATTTTTATTAATTACTCACCCAACATCAAAGATCAGCCAATTAGATGACACTCATTTCTCTCATCTAGCCAGAGTTTGGATGCATTTCATTAGCAGCGTTTGACCACTCTTATCCTCCTTGCTAGATGTGTTGTGAATATTTATGTGTTTTGTAACAGCATTCCCCCACTGGTGTGGTGTTTAACACAATTTCTTGCCCTGTAAGGGAGCGAGCGTGTGCCTAATAATTATACAGCCTGTGGGAGGATTTCTAATGGCGCGCTGACCTGGAAGAAAATCGTTGTCGCTCACTGTTTGCCCATCGATTGCCCTGATGCAGGTACCGGCTCGCGGGGCTCCCTGGAGAGTACCAGCAGAAGAACATCAGCAGCCCTGAGATCAACTACTGCCTGATCACAGAGCTCATCATCTGGACCCAGTATGAGATTCAGGTGGCCGCGTACACCGGGGCAGGCCTGGGCGTCTTCAGTCAGCCTGTCACTGAGTACACGCTGCAGGGAGGTGAGACCTTGTTCTTCCGTCACACTCTCAGTTTTCTCTTCTTCTTTTTTTCATAACCTAACAGTTGCTGCTTCTATCAGCCTCTGTCTTTTCATCTACTCCTTTTCATCAGCGGAGGCAGGAAGCATGCTGGTTTGAACTGGTTGATGGGGTACTTGTTTACATGGCACGCTGAGGTCAGCTTAGCCTCCACGTAGACGCCGCATTTATTTTAGAGCCCTCTTCTCAGACGGCTAACTTCCATGCTAATCCTCTTCAAAACAATTATTCCAATTACGCGCGAGGCCTCTTTCCTCTTCAGACGGAGAGAATCTATCTTTGGAAATTCAGAGGCTTCTTGTTTGGACATTTGGATGATTATCCGGGCAGTGGCAAATGTATCGACTCAGCTTGGAGAGGCTTCATCTGTCTAATTATTTTAAGTAGACATATTATAAACAAAGTCTGTCGAGCAGTTGAGTGGTATTGACGCAGCTCCGCCGAAGCCACTCATAATTAGCTGCCTTGACGACGTCGCCCATCCTAAAAGAGAGAGACAATGCTAAGTGAACTTGTTTCAGTTGTTTGGGAGAATGCAATAATAGCACTATCAGTTTACAACATGGTTATTCTGAATAGTCAATTGTTAACCTGTGACACTATTATACAGAAATTATTTTACATTTATTGCAATCTGCATATTATCTTTAATATGCAGATTGCAATAAATGTAAAATAATTTCTGAAAGATCATGTGACACACAAGACACGTTTGATAAAATATTAAAATAGGTAGGAGTTACTTAAAATCTACACCTTTTTTGTTTTCAAAATATTACTGTTTTCTGTATTTGGATTAAATAGTCTTAGTATGCATAAGAGACTTCAAGCATATAAGGAAATCTTACCTACCCCAAACATTTGAATAGCAGTGCTTTTTAAATTATTTGTAAGCAATAACAATGGATTATCAAATTACTTTAGTTCGTGGGATTTAGGGTAGTGGTAAATTGATTGATTGGATTGAAGTTGTGAATACATCAGTATGCATTTAATTAGATTGATTGATTAAAGTGATTGACAGCTTTAAAAATAGGAGCACATTTTATAAATGTTTTACTACTCAGTCAGGAGTTTGAGGTATGAAGCCGTGCCTCAGAAGAGCAGAGACACCACTGCATAATGAATGTGTTTACACCGCTTTAAAAGAAGGCTATAATTGGCAGACTTTTGAAAGATAGTCTTTTGATTTAAAATAAGTCAAAGCTTGACAGGCAACCTGAAAAGATCAGCTGCAAGAGGAAAAAACACAACTCTCTCTCACCAGGCTGTCATGCATATATATATTTTTTTTGTACGAATTTTTGTGCCTGGGTTTTATCAATGTACACAAGCAGTTCCATAGACAATGTTTGAAAGTCTGAAATTCGGTCTCATGTGCGTTGTACAAGTTCAATCTTTTCAGTTGTATAATATACACCAACAAAGGTGTCTCTACACACAAAAAAAAGAATTATGGCAAACAATCAGGAATCAGGACTTTGCTGTGATACTGTTTTGTTGTGTTTTGGCTTATATAAGACCCGTCTTTTCATTCAGCTGCCTCCTCTCTTGCTTTCCCATTTTAGAAAGTATACCGGATGTATAATAGAATGTGAATATCTTTTTCTTTCGTTTATTGTGTCTGTGCAACAGCGGACTCCTTCTGAAAAGGTCAGAAATGTCTCAAGCGCATCACAGGTGCACCAAGATTGTAAAGCAAGCCACTTAATTGAGCTGATGAATTTTAATAATGTCGCGATTCTAATGTCAGTCATTTAATGGCCACTCTAGTAACTGATGCTCAGATATTGTCGCTGTACTTTGCATTATAAAAGAGCATCTCCGTAACCTTAGACTCTGTTTGTTATTGTTATAAAACTTGACAATGAGACTATGGCCACAGCACAACACAGAGTGGCAATTTCAAGTTTTCAGGCTGAACCATTAGATCAGCAGATTTCTTTGGACCCCAAAGAAAATTTATGCATTAGCCTTAACGTTTTAACATCTGTTGTTGCTTTTTACTATCATCTGTAAAGCAAGTGGCATTCAATACCTAATTTGCATCAGTGCATGTTGTCGCTGTCGGACGGAGGCCACTACTTTTCAGAAATGGTGTTGTGGAAAAAAGTGACGAGCGGGGGGCGAGGTGAGATTGGGAGGCCCCTAATAGTAACTCTGGGGGCCCCAAACGGGCATGGCCTATCTTTTCCTAATTCCCCAACCCCCAAATTATAAAAAATTTATTTATTTATTAAATGGTTAAAAAGTGTATTGAATTCAAAATCTGATGCTAAACTGAGTTGTGGCAGATTTGTGGCTGACTTCTCAGCATGCTTGGTGTCAAACTGTATAGGGAGAATGAATATTGAAATAATTTTTTTAATTTTTAAGTTTAGAACAAGAATAATATTGTGACAGGTGTGTTTGTTTTTAATTTCCTGTTATGTTGGGATTTACAGGTGTTTGTATTGTAATAAAGTTTTACAATTGTCACTTTAGCAATCTTCTAGATTAGATCTGGACAGTATGACAATATATATCACAGCACAGAACGTATTAAAGTTTTTGACAAGTTAGAACAATAAATCTGCGTGCATGAATGAGAAAATAAAGCGTGGGATGTGCATGGGTGTTAAAATGTTATCAAGCTCAAAAAGCAATAAAAGAGAACCTAATACAGTACTTTAATGACCAAAATATAACTACAAAGCCATACATCAAACCCCACACAATATAGTTATAGTGGAGATATAGTGGAGGTTATAGGGGTCATGAAATAAGAAACAATTATTCTCTTCATCATTTGACATATAAGAGGTCAAAGTGTACTATAAAAACATCTTGAAAGTTTCAGAAGTCAAAACATTGTCGTCACTATAAAAATAGCTTATATTTAAGGCAGTCTGCCAAAATGACAGGTATTGGAATGTCCTTATCTCTGATGTAATAGTCTGAATAAGCTCTGCCTCCTCAGAAGATTGATACCTTCTTCTGCTTCACTTCTGCTTCAATTTCAACAAATTGACTTTGTTAATATGCAATGGGTGTTTACACCTATTCAAACATCTGCAGCTTCTGATGAGGCAATCAAAAATAGGGCAGAAAATAGTCAATTGCTTTAAATTATGATGTTTTTTGATGTAAACATCTTGAATACATTATAAGCGAACCTCAGAGAGCAGTACAAAATAGAAAGCCTAGGTAGTCCATTACCTCTGTAAAACATCTTTAAGTGTAGGGTGAGTGGCAGGATGGTTTTAGGCATTCATTATGGGGGAGGCATTGTAGTTTTAGTATACTTAGGGTTCATGGTAAAGGCATTTAAGGTGATCTTCATCTTTAAGGTCAGCTTCACCTGAAGGTCTTGCTGAGACTTATTAGATTTGGGTGTATTCAACTGCAGTGTGAATGTAGCTTGTCAGAAGTGGTTAGGAGGTGGTCATTCAGTCTGTATTGTGTCAGCAGGAGACACTTTACCTGATTGTTGTTTGAAATGACCGGTCAGTGTGTGTACATTCAGTCTAACACTGGTCATCAACCATGTCCCACTGCCTGTCAACTTTATGGCTGAAAAAGCTTGTTTGCTGAAAGCTTTCTGTTACGTCAGAGATGCAGGTAGTCATTACAAATGAGCCACTGAATCAGAGACATTAGCGGATTCATTCTTTGTTAAAGTCAGAGCAGGACAAAAAGTTGTATTTTTTTCACAGCACTCTTTTCAGAAGCTTCATTTGAAGTCTTTCAAGCCCA
Organism: Danio choprae; assembly: GCA_903798125.1. NCBI lineage: Eukaryota > Metazoa > Chordata > Actinopteri > Cypriniformes > Danionidae > Danio > Danio choprae. The sequence goes on from CAIGQW010000272.1 coordinate 5,885,951, forward strand.
GGAGCAAGAGAAGTGAAACATTAAGCAGTTCTGATTCATTAGCATGCTGATTCATTAAATCTCAACAATCAATAGCAACTTAATATGCTAGTATTTAGAGTGGGAAAAAGTATTTAAGTATTGCTATTATTAGACAATGAGCAGACAGATATTGTTTATGTTGCTGAGATACTGAATGATGTCACAAATTTCTGTTCAATGACTAGAGTAAGGGCTTAATACCAATATGTTTACATGTAAGGAGCCAAACAAATTCTTATACCCTAGGAATTGTGGTTATTTTTCTTACCGTTATCCACATTCCTCACTTCACAGAACAAACTGATTTAGAATTGATTTAGAAAGTATCTATGGTTGCATTCTGTGCTTTTTTTGGGCCATAGAAAAATGTGATGGCAATCCCACTTCACATCGGTTTGCGTGCGCTGTCTTCACATCACGTCATGACTACTCGCCATTTGTCAGTATGGAAGCTGAGGTGGCAGTGAAATGTGTTTAACAAAGTTCAGCATTTCGGAGTGGAGGGAAAGTTTCAGAATGTCTTAGATATCATTCATAGAGCTAGCTGTGTGAACTTCTTGATCCATTCGTGCACCTGACCACTGGAGCTTAGGATGTAGAACCTGTGCGTGCAGCTGTGCAGACAAGGGTCATTCCAGTCACAGTCTACAACAACAGTCAAAATTATGCATATTTATTAGTGCTGGGCCAAGATTAATCACAATTACGGTGATTGGCGGTGGTGCAGCGGGTAGCACAATTGCCTCACAGCAAGAAGTTTGCTGGTTCGAGCCTCGGCGGGGTCAGTTGGCATTTCTGTGTGGAGTTTGCATGTTCTCCCCGTGTTCACGTGGGTTTCCTCCGGGTGCTCCGGTTTCCCCCACAATTCCAAAGACATGCAGTACAGGTGAATTGGGTAAGCTAAATTGTCCGTAGAGTATGTGTGTCAATGAGTGTGTGTGGATGTTTCCCAGTGATGGGTTGCGGCTGGAAGGGCATCCGCTGTGTAAAACATATGCCGGTTAGGTTGGCGGTTCATTCCACTGTGGCAACCCCAGATTAATAAAGGGACTAAGCCGAAATGAAAATGAATGGATGAATAAGATGTGTGTGTATAGTATACATATTTGTTATGTATATGGATTACACACATGCATAAAAGCAAAACTATGCAAAACCTTTTTTAAATAGATATTTAAATGTAGATATAATATGTACCATATACATATATATTTTAAATATAAATATAAATAAACATTTTCTCAAATATATGTATGCATGTGTGTATTTATGTATACACACAGTACACACACACACATATATTAAAAATCTATGATAAACGTGGCACTTTATTTAGTTAAAGTACCTAATGAGGGCCAAGCAAGGCACACAGCGAACCTCTTTAAAAACGTATTCCGCCGATGGCATACTGTACTGCCACCCTTTGGCTTTGGCTGTTCATTCTCTCCTCTTAACGTTGAGCACCTGTCCCTAGAAGGGTCTCTGCACGGCCCTAATACTATGTGCTTCACAAAGACTTCTAATGGCTTGTTTTTTGTATTTTGCTTTCCCTTGTTAATTTTCCTCTTTCTAATTTTATTAACTTGTAAACTAAATAAACTCATCTAAATGTAATTAGCTAGTCTAATTTAACTTGACACTGCAACTTACAGTATATAATAAGTCATGCTACAGACCTTGTTTTGCAATATGAAAGTGGCTTAATTTTATTAATATATTTTAAAAACCATTTTATAACATTTTTTATTTTACTGAAAGCAAATGGTACCATGAATCAACATTCTCATTACAAAGTAAGCTGCACATGAGTCTAACATACAGCATGTTTTTGCCTCTAGTTCCTACAGCGCCCCCACAGGGTGTGGAGGCTAAAGCAGTGAATTCAACCACCATTGAATTTACCTGGAATCCACCACCTCAACAGTTCATCAATGGCATTAATCAAGGTTACAAGGTAAACATCATACTCATCTACTTACTCCCACTGCATCAAAATACAGAACTTATATTGTATTTTGTGTCCATAAATGTCTGTCTCTCAGCTGATGGCATGGCCTGAACACTCTCCAGATGAGGTTATCGTGGTGACCATAACCCCTGATTACCATGGTACACGTCACCTTGGGTACATCGGCAGCCTGAGGAAGTTCAGCTGGTACTTGACGTCAGTGCTATGCTTCACCACACCAGGGAACGGACCCCGCAGTGCCCCCAAATTGGTGCAGACATACGAGGACAGTAAGTTACAGTCGTAAGGTTGGGTTTCTGTCTCTCGCTGAATTGTATTTCTTAATGAAAGGGCTGCTCAGAATTTCATTGATTGGATTTACATAAAATTAGAAATCATTTATCTGTCCTATGTATAAATGTGGAAAAAACACAATTCATGATGAACGCGTAGAAAGATTGAGCTTGAAAGCATTTTCATAAATAGTCAAAAGTTAAAATGTGATGTTTGCTTGTTTATGTTATTTTTTTAATAAATCAAATGGTGATCAAATGGTTCACATAAATCACATTTAAATCAAGAACCATTCAATGACACATTAACAAAAACGTAAGGATTACAGTGAAGCTACAAAATACTAGTTAATTGTCCATTTTAATCTTTATACTCACACTCTTCTTCTTATTATTATTCTTAATCTTATTATATCTTCAAATCATTAGTTCTCACTCATTTGACAGGGTAAAACAAGTTTTTAGTCATTTTAACGGTGAAAAAATGAGCATGATCTTTAATTCTTTAATGTACATTAAGACATACATAATTTTTACAATATTTTCACAGACGTTATCTGAGATATTAAAGTAGACTCTTGAATGTGTAATATGTGAAATATTGTGCATTATATATCAGTGTATTTTTTTTTGTACATTAAAATAATAATAACTATCCATGGATAAGCCATAGTTTGCCTGTTTTTCCTTTTTTTCAGTTACATTCTATAACCAAGTTCTTATTCTCAGTATAACACATTCCTCATATTTTTATGCTTTAATTAATCTAGCAGGGTCACTGAAAACAAATAGTGTGCACTTTTGGTCACTACTGTATATACTCATTAAAACCATTAAAAATAGACCAGCTTTTAAAGTGCTGTGGAGTTTACCGCACCGATAAATATGTTCATTTGCTGTTATTGCAAACCAGAGATGAAACATGTTGCATGAACCTTTGTAATCCTCATTTTAATGGAGGCTTCGAGATAATTACGTTTTTCAGAATAGTTCAGAACAAAATGTTTATTTTAATTACTGAAAAAACCAAACCACATAAAAAAAACGCTCTTCGGCTGACAGGATATATTTTAATATATGTAGCTTACCTTCAGCTTTTGGCCTTTACAGCAGCTTCATGGCACAGTGCTCTTGCTCCTGAAAACTGCTGGGGTAGTTTGGGGGTGATAAAATACCAAATTACAGCATGTCTTATAAAAGTCACATTAATTAAAGTGCTGCTCAGATTTAAGCACAAATACTGCTCTGTGGGTCAAGCCGATATAATTATATCAATGTCTTCAGGCATCTGTGACACTGCAAGTGAGAAATATTTATTCTTAAATTATATCTTATTTTAGAGGGAAATGTTACTAGAAAAAGAATATACACAGACAAAACAACAATATTAAAACACACACACACAAAAAACATTTATGTGTGTGTCAGATTAGAATTTTACCATGGGTCCGTTTTTTGTACCTTGCTTAAATGATCTAAGATGATCTTTTAATCTTGATAACTGATCTCTGGCTAATTTGGTTCTTCAAACAAGTTTGCGAATCAGATTAAAATGTCTGGATGAATTGTTGTGAAGGACAGATGTATCGATCCTCGAAATCATGATCAGCAATGCAACGATTGGCTGACGGCACAGCAGCGTAATGACATCATCTGATTAATATTCAATTATCCATGTGAGCAAAATTACATAAAATTCATAGTGAACGGTTTGTTAAATATAATAACTTTCCACCTTTGTTGTGGGCTGCAAGCTTTAAACTTTCATGTGTCAAGAGTATTTAGCAATTTATTTAATTTTACATTTAGAGCGGAATTTCTTTATTATAGTAGCCTAGGCCTATTCAAGTTTCTTAATCAGCGTAAGGAGTAACTGGCTGTTTAAATTCATTTTACATCAAAAAAAGCATTTTTTTAATATTGGTAAGTGTCTGCAACTTTAGCGAAGCATCAAATCACCTTCATAATAGCTGTCAAAACCTGACTGTTGACTTCATAAATTATTGTACCTTTAAAAAAAAAAACAGTCGAATATTGTGCATGTCGGCAGCATGGTGGCGCAGTGGGTAGCACAATCGCCTCACAGCAAGAAGGTCGCTGGTTCAAGCCCCGGCTGGGTCAGTTGGCATTTCTGTGTGGAGTTTGCATGTTCTCCCCGTGTTGGCGTGGGTTTCCTCTGGGTGCTCCGGTTTCCCCCACAATTCCAAAGACATGCGCTATAGTTGAATTGGGTAAGCTAAATCGTCTGTACTGTATGAGTGTGAATGAGTGTCAGTGGATGTTTCCCAGTGATGGGTTGTAGCTGGAAGGGCATCCGCTGCGTAAAACATATGCTGGATAAGCTGGCGGTTCATTCCGCTGTGGCGACCCCAGATTAATAATAAAGGGACTAAGCCGAAAAGACAATGAATGAATGAATTGTGCATGTCTATTAGAATACACAAATTGTACTAAAGCTGGTTGGTACCTTAGAATAGTAAAAGTCCATATTAATAAATATTCTCTTTGAGCCCCTTGGGGAGAATCACCCTATGACTGTTTTTGTACTTTCATTTCGGAGTGCATATTGCATACGTTTTATTTATATATTTTTTTTTTTTTAACTAAATTGAAACAATATATATATATATATATTTTTTTTTTTTTTTAACTATTTTACTATTTTTTCCAAGGGTATATAATTACTACTATAAGAAAATATCAGCATTCGGTACATACTTTCAGTATTACCTTTGCTTGAATAGACCCGATCTAATCCTGTTTATATGAAATAAGCCTGCTCCCGAGCAGGTTTGAGCTACCAGACCTGTTGCTATGACAACAACTCTTGGATGAGTTTTGAAGAACGAAAGGATCCTGGATCATGTCAAATCGTCAATAACTAATTCCAGCTAATTGAGTAATCACTGGATCACTGTTGCGGTTCATTATAAATCGACTAAATTACACATTACTGTATTTCACATTGTTTAGAGTTAGTCTATAATAATCTTACAATAGCAAAAGGTTGTTTTAGGGAATTTTACAATTAGTAAAATGTGTTTGTGTTTAGTTCCAGGGCCTGTCGGTCGCTTGAGCTTTACCGAGATTTTAGATACGTCTCTTAAAGTGAGCTGGGAGGAACCGGTGGATAAAAACGGCATTATTACTGGTGAGTGTTTTTGCCATTTTTATTGATTTGATACTTTCAGAAAACAGGCTGATATCATATGTCAAATAATCGAGCTGAAACTCAGCATCATTGTAAACCTGAGAGAGTTGCTTTGCTCCAGCATCTGCTAAAACGCGGTTTTGGGAATGATGAATTGTTCATTAGATTTGTCTTTGCTGTTAAATGAAATCTAATCTGCCCCCCTCTGTTTAAATGTAGCTGAACGTCGCATTAGACGGAGCAGGTGAGCCTGTAAAGGAGCTCCATTTTCATTTGGCAACTCTTGAGTGTTCGTATAGCTTTATTAATGGATACACTTCTATTTAACACTTCATTGAGTTTTTGCACAAAGGCAATTATGGCATCGTTGTTTGCGTTCAGTTGGCAGAAACAATTTTTGCTCCCTGTTGCACAGCTGTAAAGGATGCTTGTGTGTGTGTGGGTGTGTGTTTCTCTCTCTGCTTGACCTTGTATGTTTATGCGTTTTAGCATTTCAGGAGTGCTTTTTATCCATGTTGTGGTAGAATCCTAGTCACCAGGATTAAAAAAATAAATAAATAACCAATAACCATGATCAAAGGAGCCATAGGCCTGAGTTTTGATATAATATTTTAATATAACACAATGTGTTAAAACTTAACAGTTTTAAAACTTAACTCACAAAACTTGTTCAAAGATCTAAATGATCTGACAGAGAGACTTTTTGCAATGTGAAAGAAATTTAAATATTTTATATAAAATATTTAAAAATAAAAGAAAACATATAACTATAATATAATCATTGATTCATTAATCTAAAGGGGTGGCGCAGTGGGTAGCACAATCGCCTCACAGCAAGAAGATTGCTGGTTCGAGCCTCTGCTGGGTCAGTTGGCATTTCAGTGTGGACTTTGCATGTGGGTTTCCTCCAGGTGCTCCGGTTTCACCCACAAGTCCAAAGACATGCGGTATAGGTGAATTGGGTAAGCTAAATTGTCCGTAGTGTATGAGTGTGTATGAATGTTTCCCAGTGATGGGTATGGCTGGAAGGGCATCCGCTGCGTAAAACATATGCTGGATAAGTTCACTCCTCTGTGGCGACCCCAGATTAATAAAGGGACTAAGCCGAAAAGAAAATGAATGAATGAATGAATCATTAATCTAAGAAATTTGTATTTTAAATTAGTATTATTTATAGGGGTCGCCACAGCGTAATGAACCGCCAACTTATCTAGCATATGTATTACACAGCGGATGTCCTTCTAGCTGCAACCCAGTACTGGGAAACATCCATACACACTCATTCACACACATACGCGACAGCCAATTTAGTTTATTCAATTCACCTATAGCGCATGTCTTTGAACTGTGGGGATAAACTGGAGCACCCGGAGGAAACCCACGCCAACACGGGGAGAACATGCAAACTCCACACAGAAATGCCAACTGACCCAGCTGGGACTCGAACCAGTGACAGTGCTAACCACTGAGCCACCGTGTCGCCCATTTTAAAATATATTTATTATTTAAATATATTAAATATAAACTGCTCAAAAAAAATAAAGGGAACACTTAAACAGCACAATGTAACACCAAGTGTTCCCTTTATTTATTTTTTGAGCAGTATATATTTATACATAAATAATAGAAAATGTAAAAATAGAAAGCCCTCAACATGAAAATAAATTCCATTAATGCGATGGCATTGCTGTAATTAAAAAATAAGTCTAAATGTATGTCATAAAATTACGTTACTTGTCAGATCATCTTTAAAATCCCCTTTCCTCTTTTTTTCTAAAATATTTCTTTTCTTTTTGGAGAAATTACTATTATTATTTTGTTCCTAATGAAGTCTTACTTTTTTTAAATACAACCTAATTTATAATATCTGTCTTTTGATTTCCACTGTGAAATATGACCAGGACAACACATTTTCCCAGTGAAGTCTCAATAATGCAGAGAAAGAATTAGATGCTTACTAACGAGGCAGTGCTAGATTGATACTGGACATAGATTAAAGCCAAGTGAGCAGCGGAACCGCTCTGAATGTGGATTGAGAGTACAGAGACGAATGAGATCAGACATACATTAGCCTAAATAGCTCCTGTCTATATCAATGTACACAGCATTGTTGCTCTTTGAATGCTGCCTGTGCCTGTTCTCCAGCAGACTCTCCTAGCGCAAAGCTTGATTTATGAGCGTCTCAATGGAAAAGGACATTCAGCGATTGGAAACAGTGCTGACTCTGGGAGAAAATACTCCCAATAAACAGCAAATTACATAGGATCTCTGCTGGCTATTAGTCTCAGTTAGATGTGGGTTAGGGGGCAGGGCCGAGGTCTAGACAACTCACTACAGCAGTTCCCCATTTCACCCACCTTGTTTGTTAAAAAGAGATTGTTTATTTCAAGTTCAAGACCTCTTGGAAAATTTCTCCCGCTTTGGCCAGCTGTCATCCAAATAGACGAGACGGCCAAATTGGTGCATCCTCATGGGTTTTGAGCCATAAGGTGTGTAAAACTCCAAAGACTTCTGGAGTTTCATTGAATGCAATGCTGTTTTGCAGGTTATCTGGTGTCATGGGAGGTTCAGGGCAACAACCAGTCGCGAGTGGCACGTAATTTGGCCAACACCACATTGGACTACAAGGTCACGGGTCTGACGTCTCTCACCACCTACACACTGGAAGTGGCCGCGATGACGGAGGCGGGCGTAGGAACTGTGACTTCATCCACCATTTCATCTGGAGTGCCACCGGGTCTGTTAAACCTAGAGAATTAAGAATATAGCATGCCTTGAGGCTTGAGTTTACATGCATAGAGGAATTACATAATGTGGTCTGTCAGTTACATTTCAAACTATGAAGTAATACAGCCAGAGATGATTAGTATTTTGTGTCATATCTGTCATCTTAAATTAGATTTTTAAATTTAATAAATAGGTTAAGAATGAAAATATATAGTACACTGAGAAAGAGTCAAGTAATCAACTACATAAAATTGCTACTGCTAGTCAACAGTAAAAATGCAGTAAAACAGTAAAAAAAAAAGTTATTTTTTTATTTATTTTGCCATATTTATTTATTTTTATTTAAAAATGCTTTTTTGTACTTTAAAAGTGCTTTTTTGTCTGGTTAAAAAACAAAAATTCTGGATGTACTCTTGGCCAAAATCAG
>CAIGQW010000272.1:5899517-5930184 GCA_903798125.1 Danio choprae
AAAAAAAAAAATAAATAAATAAATATATATATAATTAATAATTAAATTTAACTTAAATATTAAGGATTCAGAGGGGCATAGTAAAAAATAAAAATTTGGGCTTTTTTTTAATTTGTCATTCAGTGTGCATGTATTGTGAATTATGTTTCATAAATAAATAAATAAATAAATAAACAAATAAGATAAAAAAGAAATTAAAGTGCATTCTAGGGTTTTTTCTGCTCCTTTTATCGATTTCGCCGTTTGGACTCCAATGTTGTAGTATTATGTTTCAGAAAATAGAATAAAATAAAATGTAATATTTCTTGAAGGTTCATAGGGGGACAGTGGAGCAAAAAAAAAATTATTTATCGTTCAATGAACAGAGAGTTTTCAGAGACAAGATTTGTAGCTTATTCAAATTCAATTAAAAAAATGAATCTGCAAAAATGTTGAATATTTAATGTGGGAGAGTGAAGCAAAAAATATCTCCGCTGTTTTCATTCATTATTCTGATTAGGCCTGTCACAATAATCAATATATCGACTTATCCCACAATACATGGACATGTCCTCAATCATTTTTGGTGATGCAATATACATTGGAAGATTGTACTTGCGTTGTGATGCTATTATATTGTCACTCTGGCATTATATATTGAGTGGCATAAAATGGCCTTAAAATGACAATAATATCGTTTATCGCAATATATTTTGGTGCAATATATCGTACGACAAAAAATAAATATTGTGACAAGCCTAATTCTGATTTGTATCATGTCTCACAAAAAATAATACAAATTTAAATATTGAGAATTCTGAGTGGCACAGTAAAAAATAAAATATTTGCGCTGTTTTTAATTTGTCAATCAGTGTATATTTATAGTGAATTATGTTTCATAATAAATAAATGCCTGACAAAATAGAAAAAAATAAACTGAAAAAGCTTTAAGCTGCTCCGCTGAAGGCTCGTTCCTCTACAGAACACTCGGAGAGCCTTTGACCTGTGACGTACCGCCTATAATGAAGTGCAGTGTAGGCATTTTTCTACTCTTTTATTGAATTTACTGCTTGGACTGCTTGTCCACTGCACAAATGCCAAGAGATAGCGTTCTCAAAAGAGGCTGAAATGTGTGTTTGTCAGATGTTTTGAAATGCCGTGGCAGATTAAAGCCCTGGTAAATTTGTATATAGTCTGCTGGGCAAGAAGCACCTATTTAAAACAGACATAGCATGACAAACTGCTTTTTTTGGGTGCATTGGTATGATGGAAATCTTACTACTGGGTCTTTAATAGGTTTTTGTAGATTGAGAAATGCGTTTTGAAGCAGAGCTGGAGCTTGTAAATGTGATTTTGTGTGCTGGTGATAAATGAGTGAATGATTGACTTAAGCCAGCCAATAAAACTGAAGCTTACGTCTTTGAGAAAATCTATTTAAAGACCATTTAACCTGCAATATTAAACAGATGGTCTGCTGTTAAAAAAATGATAAGTTATTCATTGATGATTATTGATGTTTACAAGGAAGTACTGTTTCCATGTGTTGTTTATCATATAATTATACAGTATATGTAAAAAATTACTAGCAATTTCTGAGTACTAATTTAAAATATTGATTAAATATGTTTTAATCCAGTTTTCAAAATGCTTCATTGGAATGATATTTATTGCGAAAAGCAATCACATTTAAGTCATAAATGGGTAGTTCAATAATACAGTCATAAATGGGTAGAAAAGCATACTAAGGGTGCACTTACACTAGGCTATCTGAACTGTGCCCAGGCGCGTTTCCTGGTTTGTTTGACAAGTGTGAGTGCTCCAAATCAGGCCCAGGCGTGGTTCAGTTGGCCGGCCTTTGCCCGGTTGGAAGAGGTGTGCCAAAGTGCGGTTCGGTTGGGCTTTGGCACGGTACTCTTGTAGTGTGAGTGCAAAGTGCGCCTGAGCCCGAAACCGAAGACGCAACGTCACTTTTAAGGGACTGTTTCATATGGATTTATTAATCATTCTTACTTTTCAATGAACGCAAACTGTCATAGTTTATTAAAGACGCAAACCCCTCGCTGCACATTAGCTGCACCTTCAGCAAACCTCCTAATACATGCAGCACGAGGACTTTTATGATAATTTATGAGCGTCAAATGTTGTGGATCTGTTTGGCAAAATATTTGACTGCATGTCACTGCATCCCAAACGACTAAAAATAATACAAAACAATATAACTAAAGCAATGTCCACTGGGCTGAGCGAGAGTTAAACTGGACAGCTCATCCTTGATGATGTAAGCGTGCTCCAGTTCGGAAGGTAAAATGCAACGTGAGTGCAGGCCGTCGGGGGAGAGGGGAGGGGGAACAAATTGCGCTTCGGCACGGTTCAAGGCAACTGTACATAGTGTGAGCACGCCCTTAGTTAAAAAAGACAATTATAAAGATAATATTTATAGAATTAATAAACATTTTGATATTATTTAGATTATTTTTTTAAATGCATATATTACAAAACTAAATAATTGGCTTTTATATTAAAATTTTACAAAATGCAAATGATTAAAACATTACCAATGTTTTAATTAAATTTAATTTACATTTATTTAAATTTAATTTGGAGCAAAATTTTGGCACATTAACTTTCCCCATTTACATTTGTATAAATGAGTCTGTATCAGTAAATGAATACAGCTGCTTTTCTTTAACCCTTGGTTTATTGTAAGAGCGTTCTCTCTGTCTTCAGGTTGGCAGCATCGGTGAAGATGAAGAGTGGAAGGTGTTGTATGAAAAAGAGAATGACCCTGAAGCTCAGATGCTGGAGGTTCCCAATCTCACACCCTTCACACACTATAGGTCAGTCAGACCCCTCCACAGACATACATTAACCACTTTTAACACAGCAATTGCCATATAAGCGGCATTTTCATTTATTTTAAACACGCACATTAAGCGAACCTAATTAAATAACAGCACGTAGATTACTGCAATTACAGTTGCATTACCAAAGACACGTTTGTACTTTAATCAGATTATCATTCTGTGCCTGCATAAACAAATCGAACGGTTCACAGTTCAAGTCAGCACTGCGGCAAGGCTTTCTCTTCTGTATTTATGCCTCTGATCTTGTTATTTTCTGCTTCCTTCCCCGAGGACGCCGTTAATTCATTCCTTTCTTCTTTCTTGTTCTGTCTGATCTTGACATCTTTGTGATATTTGTCTTATGCCAGAAAAAGACAATTTAACAGAGATTTGATGCGGAGTTGCTAAGACGCAGTGTGTATGCGTATGAAATCTATTTACGCTCAGAAAACACTTCTTTTATGCATGGACTTCAGAATTCACTGCATACTGCAAGTTCTGCCAGTGACAGTCGCATCTGAATGATGCTTCAGAGAGTGAGTGTGTGTGTGTGTGTGTGTGTGTGTGTGTGTGTGTGTGCGTGCGTGCGTGCGTGCGTGCGTGCGTGCGTGCGTGTGTGCGTGCGTGCGTGCTTGTGTGTGTGTTTGCGCGTGTGCGTATGTGTGTGCATGTGTGTTTCTGAGCTGAATATACAACACAGCCAAAAAACCCTCCACTACTCGCCGCACTTGACACTGTGATAAACATAGCTACAACATGCCATTTGATGGCATGCGTGTGTAAACAACAAACATAGTTGCCAACTGTTTTGGCTGTTTCGTTGTGGTGGTGTGGAAATAAATAATAGCAGTCAAATACTTCATATCTATCAGCTGTTGTTAGTAAACAAAATGTGTGTACTGTTGTTGTTGTTGTTTTTTTACTAAAAGGTGATTCACAGGCATAAGCCAATTCACGTTGACCAAAAAAAACATGCAATTTATATCATAACCTGATTCATGTTCACAAAACACTCATGCAACTGCACAACCTAATTTGCATTCATAAAATAAGATTCACAAATACTCAAATCATAAACAGGCATATGTGTTAGCAGTTTCTACATAATTGTTAAAGCTGAATATGTGTTTGAATTGCTATGGATTTGTATGTGCGTATTTTGATGAAGATCATTCTCTTTAGACAATGAGGTGTGATTTTTCAGTCTAGTCAATCATAATGCATGCCTAATGGACTTAGAATAATAGTAGTGCAAAAACATATCAGCAATAAAAAATTAGGCATGTCATTTTATTTTATACATTTTATATTCTTTAGATAGGTGTGAATTTGAATTATTTACTATGATACCTTGATCTGGATTGGTTAAGTACGGTGCTGAGAGATTTATTTATTTATTTATTCATTTTTCAGTGTAAACCTCTTCTTCATGGGCTTTATTGCATTAATGTCACATGAAAATTGTTTAAAAATCAGCTGTAATAACTGGAATGTTATTGTCTTATTAATGACACATCGGTAATCAAATTGCTTCATTCTGCGTACTGTACATAAAGCTACCGCTGTTATCTAAACAGATTTAGACTCCATCCGTTTGTTTCAGACAGCTGAAATCATCCGTGAGCTTCATGATGAACTGCTTGCCTCCGTGTTTTTCTCTACGCCGCAAATTTCTGTCAGATCTTATGGATGTTGCCGCAGCCTCTCCATTTGTTCTGCTCACTGATAAACTTTGATTTCATGGTAATTGGTGCAATTATAAAATGAATTGCACAGGCCTTGAACAGGTCTCTTCACAAAACCTACAGTCAGTCATCTGTATCAGCCAAGTGTAACATTTTTTAAAGATGGGACGATTATCTTGGTGTTTACAGGTTTCGAATGCGTCAGGTGAATATTGTGGGTCCAAGTGCAGTAAGTGTGCCGTCCCGAGTCATTCAGACCCTGCAGGCTCCTCCAGATATGGCACCCAGCAGTGTGACTGTGCGGACTGCCAGCGAAACCAGCCTGTGGCTACGCTGGGTGGTAAGTGGGATTGTGGCTAAATATATGGGTTGCTAACACAAAGATTGTAGGTTTAAATCCAACTAGATGGCATTTATCTCTATCTGATGAGATGCAATATCATTGTGTTTTTCACCATACTTTCCAGACTATAATCATGTTTTTTTTAATCATCTGAAATAAGCTGCTAATGTGTTTATATTTACTACACTCTTACCTGAATTGTTGAGTAGAAAATTACAGTAAGAAATTGACGAAATATTTGGTCACACTTTACAATAAAGTTTCATTAGTTCATATGTATTTACCGACATAAGCTCATTCTGAAAAACGTAGCCCTATATACATTTCTGGAGATTGCGAATTATGTAGCCAGAGGTACGTATGGCTGCATTTCGTCTTTAAAACAAACGCTACACGTGGTATGACACTTACCTCCAGGGATACGGCTTTTCCCGTTACCAGTTTGTCCAGTGGCTCGCCGCGTATGTCAGCGAACTTGTGACGTGGAGCGGAGCTTATTCGTGCTTTTGAAAACACTGTCAGTTGGGCTTAAGGAAGAAGGAGGATGTGTCAGACGATCGATCAGTCAGTCGACAGCAGCCTCTGGTGGATTTACACAAGAAGAGCAGGCACAAATGGCACTCACAGGATCTGAAAAAGCGTTCACAACAAAAACTGCAAAAAAACGTACCTCCTGGGACATATTTGGCGTCTCCAGAAATGTATATAGGGGTACTTTTCAGAATGAGCCTGGGTTGGTATTTACCAACATGAACTAATTATGAGCAGTACTTGTTCAGCATTTATAAATCATAGTTCAGCATTTACTAATGAGTTATTAAAATACAAATTCATGGTTGTTAACATTAGTTAATGCACTGTGAACTAACATAAACTAACAATGAACAACTGATTTTCATTAACTAACATGAACAAATACTGTAATAATATATAGCACATTGTTTGTTCGTGCCAGTAAATACGTTAACTAATACAACCTTATTGTAAAGTGTTACCAAACATTTTTATAGAATGTTATCTTTAAATAATATTCTTTTTTTTGCATAAAAGAAAAATCTATAATTTTGACTCATACAATGTATTTTTTAGGGTCACATACAGTTTGTATAAAGTGCCTACCACTATATTGACACCCCTTGTAAATATGAACAACGAAGGCTGTGAAAAGATGTCTTAATTGTTTACTTAACATCAAAAATCAACTAAAAAAAATTTGCTCTGATTTATGTGTGCAGAATATTTTGGAAGAAAACTCCCTTTAATATTTGACATTTTATATACACTTGGGTGGTGGAAGAAGAAATTGTTCAACCATTACCTCCTGTTTCATAAGGGTTTTAATGAGTTCAGTCATTCATCACAAAAAGACCAGAGAGGTTGAGCCAAAAGGTTGTTGAGCTTCACAAAATGGGACCAAAAAAGGGAAAAATTTGTATTTACACATTTCCAAACTGAGTGTCCAAAATGTTTCAGAGAAACACAGCTAGACAATTGCAGTAGTTAGGTCTTAGATTCTAAAAGTCTCCAATACTACAATCTGTCGTCACCTCTATTCCTGTCACTGCAAATTGTTTGAAAGGTTTTCAAGAAAGAAAACTCTCTACTCCAAACATAGCACAAGCATCTTTAGTTTTATTTTCAATATTTTGACCAAAAGATCTGAAGGTTAAACAACAAGGTCATTTTTTGACAACCTTATTTAATGCCAATAATAGTGGAGGGCACTTTGTGTCATGTAAAGTGTGCTATTATGTCTGTGTGTGTGACTTTTGTCTGTCATAAGCTTGCTGTTATGTAAGATTTCATTTATTCAAAGACTGATTGTTAATACAGAGGTTTCACATCTGCTCAGAGATATATGAAGTAAGGCAAGTGCATTATATCTACTTGACTTCATTTAGTAATTCAGCCCTTTATTCACTTTTTTTGATTCTGAGGTCATAATGGCAAAAATAGGGTGCAAGGAAATTCTTATATTGTAACTTTCAGTGCTGGTGTTCTGACAGGCTGCCATTATCTCATCCTGCACATGAATGCAGGCTAGGATGTTGAAAGCAGGGTGTTTTTTGGACATCTATCGATTTTCAACCTGATATAAAGACTGCTGACATGTGAGAGCTAGTGCCTAAATTGAGTTCTCAAATTGAAGCTCTTTACCTGTCATATTAAAATCACATGAGAGCTGATGTTTTGCTGGTTTGTGACATCTCACTTACCTTTTGGCTCCCGGTCAAAATCGTTTGGTTGATTTTGTTTTGGTTTGGCACGTAAATGATGGAGGATTATTAAATATGGGTATTAAATATAAATATAAGATTTATAGGAGCGTGTATATTTAATTGGGTTATGCTGAACTCAGTGTGCTTACATTAGCAATGTTCAGGACTCTGCTGAGGCTGCGCGTTATAGAGGCCGCTCTGTTTATTTTTACACATTTTTTTCAGTTTTTGTCGAATAAATGAGTTTTTAAATTTAGCCTGTATTTCTTCATATTCTTGATTTTTGGGTCATTTTATTCTGACTGAAATGGCATGTAATTTTAGTCAAGGAAAATAGTGTTTTTAAAAGGTCAACTAATTAAAAATGTCAAATTGCAATAGGCCAAATGTTCAAAGATTTTGAGACACCCTAATGTTTAAAATGGAATCTGTAATATTTTTACATAAAAACATGTATTATGCTCACCCAAAGTTACATTTATTTGATTCAGAAAAAACTACAATGTTGTGAAATATAAATTTCAAATAAAATATATTTAAAATATATTTATTAATTAATATTAATATATTTAAAGATGTAATTTATTCTTGTGCATCATATGTTGATTTGCCCATCAAACAACATTTCTTATTATTATCAATTTAAAAACATTGAAAGATCCATTTTTATTAACAGAAATTGTCAACTTTTGATCTCTTTAGTTCAATTAAAAATGTAAAAACATTAAAAAAACTGTTTGGAATTTGCATGTTCTCCCTGTGTTGGCATGGGTTTCCTCCGGGTGCTCCGGTTTCCCCCACAGTCCAAAGACATGCGGTATAAGTGAATTGAATAAACTAAATTGACCATAGTGTGTGTATGTGTGTGAATGAGTGTTTATGGATGTTTCCCAGTACTGGGTTACAGCTGGAAGGGCATCCGCTGTGTAAACATATGCTGGATAAGTTGGTGGTTTATTCCGCTGTGGCTACCCCTGATGAATAAAAGGACTAAGCCGAATGAAAATGAATGAATGAAATGAATAGATCTCAGTTTCAAATGATATTTTAATAAAATGTTAACATAACATAGGCGTTTATGAATATAACTATGAACACAGTGTTTAAAATCATGCAAAAACAGCACATTTGCTTCAGCATGTATCATTAACTTTATGAATATACATGATTAATCATATACAGAGTTTCAGTACTGAGCCTGAATTGTTTAAATAAATTATTTCTATATTTTTCTTCAGCAAAAGACATCGTTAGTGCATTATTAATGTCTATTGCTATTTAGCTACAGTGCTATTTTTTTCTTAATGTCATTTATCGTCTACTGTATGTATTCATTGAACTCATGGCGCATCTATCATTTCTTTGTCTGCTTCATTACCATTGATGAAGTTTGTCAGTAGTTCTGTTGACTCACTGAGAGCGTGTGATGTTTCAGCCTCTGCCAGAGAGCGAGTACAATGGGAACCCAGAGAGCGTGGGCTACAGGGTCAGGGCGATGCGGGCAGACTTGCGGGGTGAAGCCAGCACACGACTGCTGAACGACAGGCTAGAGAGGGAGATCACACTCGAGGGCCTGGAGGAGTGGACAGAGTACCAGCTGCAGATTCAGGCTTTCAACTCTATAGGCCCCGGACCCTGGAGTGAAAGTGTCAAGGGACGTACGCGGGAGTCAGGTGAGGACAACCAGATGGCCACTAATGACACTCATAATAATTTTGACTCTTATACTTGTTTATTTGTTTTGTTTTTTGTTGTTGTGTGTTTTTGTTTTCTAAATTTTTTTAGAACATCTGACTGATTACAAATTAGGTTTGCAAAATTCCAGGAATTTTCAAAGATGGAAACTTTCCATGGGAATAAATGGGAAAATAAGGGAATTAACAGGGATATTTGGAAATTAAAGGGAATAAACTGGGAATTTATAAAATTGCAGGTTAGCATATAACAGGGAATGTAGTAAATATAGTTACAGGGTAATCTTGGTTAAAAAGATAAGATTTAATGCACTTGCAATTCAGTTTCTATCCTGCACAATTCTACCCTCACATTTTTAAAAAACTAAAAATGTATCAGTACTACATAGATATGTGCATTAAAAATCTGATCATTTCTTTGAGGCCAAGCACCAAAGAAGTGTTTGTACCTCTTGTATCTGTTAGTGTTCTTTATCTTTTTCCTTTTAGCTATTGCGTCTATGACCATAGGGAACAGAAATGGCAAAATAAAACTGGCTACAAAAAGGGAAAGTTAACCCAAAAATTTAATCTGTCATCATTTACTCACATTCTTCTGTTATTCTGTTATTTTCCACAGTTTTTCCACACTACGGAACAATGGTAGGGAAATGGGTACCATCAACCTGCGTTCTTCAAAATATCTTCTTTTGTGTTCAACAGAAGAGAGAACCTCATAATGGTTTAAAACCATATGAGGAAGAGTAAATGATGATGTAATTGATTTTTTTTTTTTTTTTTATGAAAATGTAATAAACCTCTTGTATCTTAATGACTGAATTTGTTTTTTAAAACACTGAGCAAATAACATGGAAACAAATTTGAAGAAGAGATCACCAAAGTGGACATGAGGCTGTATCTGTTTTGACATAGTGTTTTGTTTGTAGGATGTCGCCATGCAGTTGCTTGGGTAAAATGTAAAACAAATTTAATTAAAATGTTATACGTTTATTACTTTTATTCAAAGGAGGCGTTGAATAGATCATAAATAGCAGAAAATGCTAAATATTTACAAAATATTTATAGAAATTTATAAATATACATTTTTATATTCCGGCGCAGTGAGTAGCACGTTCGCCTCACAGCAAGAAGGTCGCTGGTTCGAGCCTCGGCTGGGTCAGTTGACGTTTCTGTGTGGAGTTTGCATGTTCTCCCTGTGTTGGCGTGGGTTTCCTCCGGGTGCTCCGGTTTCCCCCACAAGTCCAAAGACATGCGGTACAGGTGAATTGGGTAAGCTAAATTGTCCGTAGTGTATGAGTGTGAATGGGTGTGTATGGATGTTTCCCAGGGATGGGTTGCAGCTGGAAGGGCATCCGCTGCGTAAAACATATGCTGGATAAGTTGGCGGTTCATTCCGCTGTGGCGACCCCAGATTAATAAAGGGACTAAGCCGAAATGAAATGAATGAATGAATGAATTTTTATATTCCAAGATAAGTGATGTAAAAATATCAGTTTTTCTCACTATTGTTTGTAAATAAAGCCAACATTGATCATTTATGGAGCATTAAATCAGCATATTTGAATGATTGCTGTTGTTTGTAGGATGGTCCCATGCAGTTGCATAATTGATTACATTAATTACATTAAAATGTGATACGATTATTACTTTTATTCAAAGGAGGTGTTGAGTTGATCAATGCTAAATATTTACAAAATATTGATATATATTTATCCAAATAAAGCCAACATTGATCATTCATTGAGCATCAAATTAGACACTGAAGCCTGGATTAATGATTCTGAAAATTCAGCTTGAAACAACAGGTATGCAGGCAGCACGGTGGCGCAAGAAGGTTCACTTGCCGTTTCTGTGTGGAGTTTGCATGTTCTCCCCGTCTTTGCGTGGGTTTCCTCCGGGTGCTTCGGTTTCCCCCACAAGTCCAAAAACATGTGGTATAGGTGAATTGGGTAAGCTAAATTGTCCGTAGTGTGTGTGTGTGTGTGTGTGAATGAGTGTGTGTGGATGTTTCCCAGTGATGGGTTGCAGCTGGAAGGGCATCCGCTGCGTAAAACATATGCTGGATAAATTGCCGACCTCAGATTAATAAAGGGACTAAGCCGAAAAGAAAATGAATGAATGAATGAAAACAGGAATGCAATTTTAAAAGTCAATACATTTTAAGATATATTAAAATAGAAAATAATATTTCACAGAATTGTTGTTTTTACTGTGTTTTTCATAAAATAAATGCAGTGTTGGTAAGCAGCATGATTACAGTTCACTAAAACTAAGACCATTTTGTTTACTTGAAATCAACTTAAACTAAAAGAAAAAAATATTTACTTTAACTTGATATATTAAAATAACTCAAAATGTATAGTAACAACAACAATAAATACACAACAAAATTAGTAAAATTTAAAATGCTAATAAAAAACACGTGTTAAAAAAATAAGCTTTTCGTTCCTGTTAATAATATCCCAAGCTTCAGAATACAATCCCAGTTAGTGCCACTAGTGGTTCATTTATAAATCTGTGCTTAGATGATGGTCATCAGCAAATGAAGGTGGTCTGCGGATGTGGATGTACAGATGTTCTGGGCAACACGGGTGTCTGTTCATCGCCTCACTCGCTAATGCTGTTTGCTTTGGTTCCTCCCTCATGACACTGAAGCGCTGACTAATCCACGTGAGTTTACTCAAGGCTCGAGGCCGATAAAGGACTGTGATTTGTCTTTGTCTATTTGCACAGTGCCATCAGGGGCTCCAGAAAATGTGACGGCGGAGGCCATGAGCTCCAGTCGCATCCTGGTGACCTGGGGTCCCGTTCCCGAACACGAGCAGAACGGCAACATCCTCGGATACAAGGTTCACATTCTTAGTGATTTCACCCGAATGAAAATGACTTCCGACTACTGCAGGAGCGCTTGACTCTGTGTAATAACCAGCTCAGAAGTGAATAAAGGCTTTTCTTATGTATGATTGACCCATTCTGCCATATTGTGTATGATGAAATGACATGAAAGATTTTATGTTTTTTTGTTGTTTTTTTAAGAAGAGGAGGCATTATGTTTGTCCTTCGTTAAAAAGGCATCAATTCCTATAATAACTATTCATTACAACTAGGGTTATAAATAACTAAAACTAAAAGCAAAAAAACAAAAAACAAAATTCATATTTGTTAGAAATATAAATGTAGCTTAAACTATTAATAGAATAGCAGTGCTATTAAAATAACATCGTTCAGTACTCTGCAAAATATTCTTGAATTTAAATCTTAAAGGCCCCATGAAATGCTTTGAAATGTGCAGTTTTATTCGATGTTTGACGTAATCCTACTGAAAAATACATAGAGTAGCTCCTCTCCTTTAAAAAAGCAGCCAATAGGGTTTCGTTTTTATCACAGCTCTGCAGTGAGAGTGGTAGAGATCAAGCGCATCAAATGTAAATCAAATGAGAAGCGTCTTGAAGGGGGCGGGGCATGTCAGATACTAGAGAGCATTTGATTGGTAAAGATTTGATGAGAAACTGAAGTATGAGGTGACGTAAAAAAAATTGTTGATCTATTTAGGCAGAAGTGACAAACTGCAAGCTTTAGATGTTTATATCAGTTTTATATTTTCTAAATGTGAATTTTGTCACTATTTGGAGTACACACTTTAAGGATATTTTAAGACATATCCTTAAAACTAACAGACTCAAACTAACATTTAAAAAACTTTATTTTAATTTCACTGGACCTTTAAAAATATATATTCAGTATAGTATAATCTACAGTTAGGTTTATTTTTTTCCAGGGATGCATTGACAGTTTATGGATTTAATTCTGTATTGAATTTCTTTAAAACAATGCAGAAATATTACGAAAATAATTAAAATAAAAGATGTACATGACCTAGTTTTCAACTAATAAAATAATAAGACAACAAAACTTTAAGTAAATGAAATTAAATTAAAATGAAAAAATAAAATCCATCAAATAAAATATAAATCCTAGTAAAATAACATTGTACAACCAAAATTCTAAAACAAATATTAAAATGATATTCAAAATTAAATATATTAGCTACAATTTAATTATTTTACTTCTGGGATTCTGGTATTGGCTCATAAATTCAAAAATTAATAACTGTATTGTCATGTTTAAAAACAAGTAAAAATGACAAAAATCAACAACAAATCTTCTAAAAATGTTCAATTCAAATGAAAAGTCAAAGTATCAATAAGATATCCTCGATGCGGTTCAGTACATTATTAAAATGCAACCATAAAGCATACAATATAGTTAATGAAATCTCAATTATGGTTTTTATTTTCTGAGAAGACACATAAAACTCTTAATGTTTGCTTGTTTTGCTTTTTTCCACTAATGAACTGATTTATTAAAGCAATGGCTGAAAGTCTGACCCATGCAGAAAGACAAATATTTGAAGTTAGATGTTGATGTGCACCCATATGTTTAGTCAGGCTTCTGTGGTTTAAAGTCAATAGTAATTAGGGAAGAAGGCTTTATGGCGGAAAAAACAAAAGCAGCCTGCTGAACACTGGACCCAGAGGAACAAACCTCACACCAGCCTGCCTTCCCTCTGCGTTTGCATTTAATGTGGCCTTAAATTAAACTCACAATCACCAAATCACACAAGCGTGATGTGGGCTATAATCATGCTTAATAACCTTACTTATTGTTCCAGGTTCTGTTCAAAGAGAAAGACTCACATTCAGAGGCACAGGTGAATCCGGTGAAAGGGAATCTGACGCAGTCTGTCTTGTTGAGGAACCTGCGGAAATACGTCCAGTACGAAATACAAGTTTTGGCTTTCACACGAATCGGTGATGGTCAACTCAGCAGCCCCCCGATGCTGGAGAGAACCAAGGATGACGGTGGGCAACTTTTCATGTTTCATCACTGAGATTTCTTTTAATGACCAGATAGTGAGTTTAAAGAAACACTCCTCCAAAAATAAATAAATAAATAAATCTGCCATTATTTACTCACTTTCATGTCTTTCCAAATCTGTATGCTGTTGTTATTTTTTTTTTCTCTGTGGAACAGAAAGTATTTTTAATGCAGCTCATACAACAATGGTTTGTAGTCAGCTTCTCTGTCAAAAGTGAAAGTGAAAAACACTCGGAAAGAGTTTTTTAAGTGTTGCTAACAACTATTGTGCAACTAATAAATATTACAAGCCTTCTGGTGCCCTACAAAGCTTTGTGTGAGGAATATATTGAACATTATTATTAGTGATGACAATTTTTTTTGTGAGAAAACAGCTGTGAGCAGATCATTGAGTCTGTTTTCAACTAAACATACTAGTAATCTACCGATAATCGGTTTTACTTATTTATTTCCCCCCTCATATTTAAGCATTTTTCCATAATCAGGCATTAGATTTGTAATTTTGGATTTAAATTACACCATTTATTAAGACTCAATCGATCATTACTAGACGAATTACTATTACTATTGACCGATAATCGGTTTATTGATATTACTGATAAATATTTAAGCAGTTTTGCATAATTGGTTTTCGGCTTTATAATCTGATTCACAGAAAGATGGTTTTGTTGGGTTGTTTGATACTGGTTATTATTGTAAAGCATTTTGAATCAACTATGGTTGTGTAAAATAGTGCTCTATAAATAAAGTTTGCCTTGCCTTGCATTGCCTTACATTGCCAAAAGTTCAATAAGAGCCTATTTTTGCTTTGAATATTCTTTTGGCACAACGGTTCACTCCAACTCATCCATAAACAGCACACAACTGCACTGTTTCAGTGTCTAAGTCTAATCAAAATGCAACATGTATGCCTAGAAAACTCTCTCAAAAAGTAAGTCTCTGAGCCAAGACTTCAGTTCTCAGGTGATAGTCAAAATGACAGTTTACAGATTAACACACAGGAATTGTATTTACCTTTTGAAGACCTGAAGTTTTTCACTGCCATTATATATTTTATTATGTATGTATTTTATTATTTAGTATTTTTATTATTATTTTTATGTATTTATTTAGTTATTCATTTATTTTTATTTATTTAATTATTTATTTTGATTAACGTTTAAATTTGGTCTGCTCATTAAGTAGCTTTTCAAAATTATTTAAAACATTTTCAATTTTTGAAAATATCATAGCAGTATTAAACCTTTGAATGTTTTGTTGAACACAAAAGAATATATTTTGAAGAAAGCTGAAAACCTGTAACCATTGACCTCCATATAGAAAAAATAACAGTAATATGGAAGTCAATGGTTACAGGTTTTCCATTTCAAAATATTGCATTTTGTGTTTAACAGAAGAAAGAATGTCATAAAGCCACTTGAAGGTAAGGAAATGATGATACCATGTTCAGTTTTGGGTGAACTGTCCCTTTAAGGTTATTCCAAAAATAAGCGTTTTTACAATATGGATTTAAAAAGCACGTGAGGATGAATAACGACTAAATTTGTATTTTTGTATGAGCCATGTGTTTAATGCTGCACGTCTGTTTTATGTGCGCCCTCCTTGACCAAGCCGTGTAAGTTTATGAGCTGTCATGAGTAATGGGCATTTGCTCTGCAAACGAGAAGTGCACAGATTGATGTGGCCTTGCATTTTATAGAATAAAAAAGACAAAATGACATTTAGTTTTAAGCTCTTTCAGCCAGTTTGTGAAGGTCTTCTATAGCTGCTGATGCTTCATTTGTTTTGTTGTACGTTCTGTGTCTCCACGATACAGGCCTTTAAATATGCTTCTGAAACCTCTTTTTAGGACTAGATTTTATATTGACAAGTAAGTCGATATGGTAAACTAAAACGTTTACTGCATCCAAAACTATTAGAGGAGATGGCCTTCGAATGTGTACTTTATGGACTGCAACTTAAATAGACTTTGAAGGACTGTCTGAATTTGTGAAATGAAAGCTTTCAGAAAAGAAGTGTGATGGTTTGCTATCCATTACAACAGTGATTTGCTGTGGTCAGGATTACAGAAAGATAACAGTTGGAACTAATGCGCTCTTATATGATTGTTACACAGCCAAGAGGGCCATAAGGGACAGACTGCACGGGGAAGAAATGTGTTTTTGGGAAATGGCACAAATAAGACCCCCTCAAGGTTGTTCCAGAGAAACAATTGATAAATGCAGCGCGCCAGGAGATTTGGCCGATAAAGAAATATAGAGCGCACATATAAAGTGCTGATTTATCTCTTGATCAAAGCTGATTTAGTTCATTCAAGTGTGTTATGCTTGGAAATGTAATATTAACTAAAGCATCTGCCATTAGTTCAGAAATAACTTTTGTTATCTAGATACCTCAATGGATAAGCAGGAATAATATATATTATTGAATTAGGGAATCAAATATAGCTTTTAATCTATAAATGATCTATTAAAATCCATGTTATTAATCTGAATATTAGGTGGGACAACTATCACATTTTTGTTTTGCTTTGATTTGGTTTTGTTGGGTTACATTTGTTTGTTTTTGTTTTGAATTATATTTTTGTTTTATCCTCATTCGTTGTGTTATTTTAATTAGTTTTGTTTATTCAGCATGGAGCGTTCAGTTAGTTTTGTGATAATGCATGTTGTTTTGTTTCAGTGCATTTTTGTTTTATTTTGTTGTGTTTTGCATTTGTGTTGCATGGTAGATTTTTTATAGCTGTTTTGTGCTGCAATTTTTTGGGGGGTTACATTTTATTTTAAGGTGTCCTTATTACTGTGTAACAGCTCATGTATTTAGTTATACTGCGTAATTATAATGAAGTACATGCACTTCATGTAAATATGGTTAGTTTTACAATGCGGTTTAGGGTTAGTTGCATGTAGTTATGCATAATTAACTTAATGCGAAGGACACCTTAAAATATAGTGTTACCTTGTTTTGTTTTTTTATTTTTTGGGAACTATTTATTTTTTTTTTCGTTTTGTTTTATACAGCATAAATGGTTTAGTTAGTTATGCAATGTAAAAAAAATATATAATAATTACATTACCCCCAAATAATTTAAAACTTAAATTAATCTAAATTATGCTCATTTTAAAATGTATAGAATTTATCATTAAATTAATAAGGTAAATATATGCAAGTATTCTATCTAAGTACTTGTACGTATATGTAAATATTAAGTTTTTAATGTAAATTTTATATATCATAATTTATTCATTCATTCATTCATTCATTCATTTTCATTTCGGCTTAGTCCCTTTATTAATCTGGGGTCGCCACAGCGGAATGAACCGCCAACTTATCCAGCATATGTTTTACGCAGCGGATGCCCTTCCAGCTGCAACCCATCTCTGGGAAACATCCATACACACCCATTCACACTCATACACTACGGACAATTTAGCTTACCCAATTCACCTGTACTGCATGTCTTTGGACTTGTGGGGGAAACCGGAGCACCCGGAGGAAACCCACGCCAACACAGGGAGAACATGCAAACTCCACACAGAAACGCCAACTGGCGAGGCTCGAACCAGCGACCAGCGACCTTCTTGCTGTGAGGCGAACGTGCTACCCACTGTGCCACTGTGAGGCCCCATATCATAATTTATTATGAGGCAAAAGCAACAAGAGCCCTTTAAGCAGTGAGTTACAGTATGGTTATTAAACCACACTTGTGACACACTGTGCAGCTCTGAGCCTCACAAGCCAAGCATCTTTTCAGGAGAGAGGATGGAGAGAGGACGTCATGGGGGACAGCGATAGAAGCCTTTTCCCCTGGCATGTCAGAGCCATTCAAAAAAGCCCACTACGTGTTATATAGGGGTCAGCCCTTAATCCAGCCGGCTAGAGAGTCACATTAATGGAGTCTGCATGCCTGCGGTCAGCACTGTGCTGCTCTCTGAATAAGAGATAACAGGTCTCCTTTAAACGTGGCTGTAAATGGAGCTCCCCCTTGACAGACGTGGAGAGCTCGGACCATTTCACCGCCGCACACTTTTATGATGGAGGCGCAGGGCCCGAGCAGCATGTTCACCCCGTCTGTGCTCACTCGACCTTGGCAGCAATTATCTATGTGTTTGCCTTTTAAATTCCCCTACAGAACAGACCTCATTAAGGACTGATGGCACCATCCAGCACCAGGCCCTGAATGGCGTACACAGGGCTTTCGGAGATGCTACGGGATGTCCATCCTGTTTGGACTGGATTTGAGTGATTGTCCTGACTTTTTGTCTAAACATCCTGTAATTGGATTTAATCAGAGCCGAACCAGCAAAGCAGGCTGCAACTTGGACGTTTCTCTCTTCTTTTTTTGCAGTGTGATTAGATTAGCTTAGAAGTCGTTAATGTTCGCACGTCGCAGAAAAGATTGGCAGGAAAGTGCGTTTATTAGTGACTCACTAAAAGAAGTAATTAATAAACGGATTCTAATTGTAGGTTCATGCAGAGTAAATGCTCCGGAGTCATGAGTCGCTCATCATAAGTAGCTAAAAGACTCCTCGTGTGCGCATGTGTGTGTGTGTGTGTGTGTGTGTGTAATCTCCATATAAGTCTTGTGGCACATGGAGGGCTGATAGCAGGATGATGAATACTAGCAATACATTGGCAAGAGAAAGAGGTGTCTTGGGAGAAGCTCTCTCTACTGTAAGAGCTTCTTCTTGTGGACATGTGTCCCTGTGGTCTCACACACTATGACTGCAAAAAGCAATACAAATCAAATCGCTGTCAGATGTGTTAGATTTATAAGTTCCTTAATGTCCAGGAAATGAAACATAGGATCCGCCTAACCGACCGCATCGACTGAGGGAATCCAGGGAGAAATAGGGAAGCAGTCGAGAGACAGCGCCACGTTGATTGTGTTTGTTCCACATTTGTACAGAGCGCAGATCCTCGTACAGCACACTTTATTTGGTGTGTGTGTGTGTGTGTGTATGTGTGTGTACCTCAGGCACAGCATCGGCCCACCGCCGTTATTGGATTCCCTCCATGTTATCTGTCGCTCCACAGGTGTCCTGTTAGTGGATGTATAGGCCTGTCACAGATGCCTTGGAGAGAGGGGAAAGTATGTATGTTTAGAGGTGAGATGCACCAGCAGGAGAAGGAAACATTCCCCTTAATCAAGGCCTTTAGCTGAGGCCTCTTTTAGCACCGGTGGCACACTGTGTCCTTCAGAGTAGGGCGCAATAGTCATTACATCCTCCAGTCATCATTGATCTCATCCTGTCGGCCCTCCGCAATACTTGGATTCAGTTGTAAAGTACAATGATAGATTCTTGGCCGTGTAGTGGAGCATGTGACTCGGTGATGGCCCTCTTCAGGTGGAATAGAGTGTGTGTGCCATGTGGCAGCACTCATGGAGCAGCATGCCTCTAAATACTCTGGTCAAGGGCAAGATGACAGTCTAAAGGGAAAACAACCTGATTTTGCAGTTCGCTAGCCGAGAACAGAAAATAAGTAGTGTTTTATTAGGCTTATTTGATTGAACAAATCACATACATAAAATAGACTTAAGCATATAATTCATCCACAGGGATTATACCTAGACCCACACGGAATCTATGTTCGCAGAAATCGGCAGATTTCCACAGATTTTTAGCCCATCATCTATTATTTACTTGTGTAAATGTGTTAAATGTGTGTCATTTATTCTATTTGTAAATTAATTTCAGCAATATTATTGACTAATATGAAAATGTTCAAATGATTTATTTACAATACAATTTGTTAAGTGATATTTCTTTTAGTAGATATATGAGAGACTTGCTTTGTTTACCAAATAAGTGGATCTAATTGGATTTGTATAGTAAACATTAAATAAAAGTTTAAAAGGTATTTGTTTAAAAAGGTTTTAGTTTCGATACTCCCCAAATCATTAAGCATAAATCTGCAGATCTTTTACAAAATTAGGAAAGAAATAAATAAAATGTTGGCAGATTCTGTCTGACCCTACTTATACCTCAGATCATATGGTATACAGTATAGAGACTTGTCTGGACACTAGAACACTAGTTTCTTTGTTCCAAGTCTGACAGCCTAGCAACCACAAAGAACAGTAACACTTTCACAACCACCCACTGATAATATAAGTAATCATTTATAATACAATAAAAGTATTCTAACAACCTTTGAACTTTTAGCAGCTTCATAACAACACCATGACAACCACCCCACATGCTTTAGCAATCATACAGCAATATACAAACTACCACAAATAACATCTCGAGAACTATAATGCTATAGCACTATGCTAACAACCAAAGAGAACATTTTAACAATCGCATAGCAAAACTGTCATTCATCAAATTCCTACAGACTATGTTTGCTTTATAATTAAAGGCCTGGTTTTATTCTAATCATAAAAAGGAAATAAATGACAAAGTAATTGAAAGTAAAAATAAAAATAAATATTAAATAAAAATAAATCTAAAAATCTAATTACTGTACAGTAGAATCATCACTGAATAACAGGAGTGTCAACATAAAATTTGATAATTAGCATAATAATTGAACAATATAACAAAGCATTTCAGTGTTATTCAGTGATGTTTAAACTAGAATTTGGAATTTGTGTTATTGAAGCATTTATTAGCATACAGAGTAACTATAGAGTTTACTATTTGTCTGAAAAATAAGATGTACAAATCATTTATTAATCATTTACTTGCTCATTCTGATTGATCATAAAAACCACCAGCTACTCTCAAATAGTTTTTTTTTTTACAAATAATGCAATTTTTATTTTAGTAGTGAATAACTAACCATTTGCAAAGTATGAAAACACAATCATTAAGCACATTATATATGTGCTTAAGTAAAGAATACAGCATTTGTAGCTGTATTTGTAAACTGCTTACTAATATTTATTAACCCTTTAACTACCCCACCAAGAAAAAAAAAATGTTTGGATTGCATTTCTTAACTCCTAATGTTGCTAGTTAACACACTCATTGCATTTTTATATTCAACACATCCCATAATTTCTAAAATATCAGCCTCTACCAAATGGTTGATATGTTAGTTTATGGTAAAAGTACCGGAATTAATACATATACTATGAAAAATCTGAAAATATGAAGTGTAAGACTAATTTATTTAAAAATCAATATACAAAATAACATCATCTTTATTTATTGAAGTATGCCATACAATATTTCAGATTCTTATTTAACATGCTTTCTTGTTTTTTTTATTGTATAATAAAAACAAAACCAAGTGTAGTAGTGTTTGTTGGATTTTGTTTGTAAACCAACAATGCTGTGTGTGTAAACCATTGTTTAAAACAGTCATTCTTTAAATTACTTTGACAGTCATTATTTAAAACAGTAAAAACATGGTCGACCGTTTGCTAGAGCGGTTGATGTGAAGTTGATGCTTAACAAACACCCGAGTAACTACTCAGAATTCCTGCTAAAAAAACACTTAGAACTAAACAGCAGATGCATAGCAACACCCTGACAACACTTGCAAGCCTAGCAACCATTCAGAATGCCACAGCAGCATGTTAATAAGCACTTAGAACATCACAGCTCTAATTATTCTTCAGACGTCACATTATTTGTTTTAATTTTGAACTGGATCAAAGAGCAGTGTTTGTGTACACAGATGGAAGCATTCGCTCTTTTACAGATGAACTTTGTTATCCACTATACATATTGTACGCGGAATATGTTCATTAAACTGCCTCAATTTAAGTTCTGTCATCGCTGTCTCTTTTCCCCCCATCTCTTGTGTTTTTGTCTTTTTTATGAATGTTACATTTTTTTGTTGTCCTTTTCAAACCAGTTTTTTTTTTTTTTTACAGTGACCTTATCCTGACGTAAATACCATTTCAGAGGCTTGTCTCAGAGGGCTGCTGCTGCTTTGAAAGCTTAATAACCTCTTTTAAAGCTCCGTGATTTGGGCTTGTGGTTCAGTTGTAATTCAAGAGAAAGCTTCAGATTTCTACCAGGTTTATAGGTGTGTTAACTTTGCTCTCTCCTCTCCCCTTCAATAGTTCCTGGACCACCCATGAGACTTGTGTTCCCAGAGGTGCGCCTGACAGAGGTGAGGGTGGTCTGGCAGCCGCCTGTGGACCCCAACGGCATCATAATGGGTAAAAGCAATTTCCTTCTCTTAGGGCCTGTTCATACTTGTTGGTTTGATTAAAACTGCTCTGTTAGTGCTGTTCATTTGAATATGTGTGGAAGCTGCCATCTGAACTTATTTTTAATTATTGTTATTATATTATTTTTAAATGAATTCTGAAGGGTCATGTGACACTGGGGACTGGAGTACATCACAGGAATACATTTTGTTTATTGAAATATACATTTATACATTTAAATGTGTTTAAATGTACACTTGAATGTAATTAAATGTAATATGAAACAGAACATTTGCAATAGTAATACAGTATCACAGGTTTTTCTTTGTCTTATTGGTCGAACTATGAAGGCTTGGTAAGCACATCTTTTTCAACAACTGTCCCCAAACTTTTTAAATATACTGGACATTGTCACAATAAAACACTAAGAAGACTTCAGGAACTATTTAAGTTTAAATTTAAACAAATAACCAAATAAAATGTTTGCTTTTTTTAATTCAACCACTATGACCAATTCTCATTATTGCAATGTTGCTTATTGCCTGTCTATAATTAACATATTAGCTGTTTATTAGTACCTATAATAAACATATATTCATATATTCGGCATGATCATGTTCTACATCGCTAACTCTAACTACTACCTTAATAAGCTGGGATGTAAGAGTTTAAGGCAGAAACCATAGTTAATTGTTTATTAATAGCGAGAATTTAACCCTAAAATAAACTGTGGCAAAAATATCCAACACTTATTTCCTGTCAGGCAAAACAGCATACAAATCTGTGAGCAAATAATGCAAGACAATTGCCTAAGAAGTGATTCAGCTGCCTAATTCAGTCCATGATTCAGACTGATGATGTGTATATATATATATATATATATACTGTATATTCGAAATGATTCACCAGTCAGTTTGACTAAATCATTCAACTGTTTTCTGTACTTTTTTCTGTCAATATACTATTAGCATTTGTCTTGTGTGAATGGTCTCACCTGACCCTTGTAGCCTGAATTCAAGTGCAAAGCAGCTTTCATGTGCTTCACCACACATTTTAAGCAGTCTCCCCTCAGTACTTGATCTGGCCTACATGAGAGCGTGAAAATGCATTGGGCTGGCAGTATCTGCTCAGAGCAGAGTCTGTTTCTTCTCTGCACCCTGTGAATGAAGCCATGTCACCGTGCACCTGAGACTAATTCCTCATACGGCAAGAAGGCACCGGAGAGGAGAAAATCCTTGCGTTTTAATGAGATTAGTCTGACTAACACCTCGAGTGAATGAAGCTCAGAATAGCCGCCTGCCAAAATCATGCTGCCTGTGCAAATCACACCGGAGAAGAATACACACAATCTCAGCGATGCAAAGATGAGATCCAAACACATCGCTTGACTTTTTTGTTGATCGAATTCTATTCACGAAGCATTAATTTCTGAATAAAAATGAGCGTTTTGATGGCATTTGGGGAAAATTGGGACTTTGTTATGCTGTGTATGCTGCAGAAAAATCAGATTGAAAGCGTATGCATGGTTCATTTTACTCCGGAATGTGGCACAGCATGACTGTTTAACCAGGACTCTTGTAAATCCCTGTTGGAAAATGCAGCTTGAGATGCAATAGCTGTGTTTTTGGAACATGGTGGCTGGTTTTTAGCTGCTCTAAACCGGTCATTAGCTGGTCATTAGCTGTTGTCTCACCCCTAAAGCACAAGCGCTGTCTCTGTGGTGCTATCAAAACATTGCTCTGTTTGTTGAAAAATACAGACCGCCATGTCTGGCTGACAAAAGATCATTATTTGTGCAATTTTTTTGTGGTTGTGTTCATATTTGTTGCTAAAAATAGAGATATGAAAACTTTTATTTAGAAGCACATACAAAAATCTGTTTCATTAAAGGTATACAAATATCTTCTGGGGTATGACAAATGTCTTAAAGCGATAATTCACCCAAAAATGAAAATTTACTCACTATTTACACACTTTCAATTATGTTTCTTTTCTGTTGAACACAAAAGAGGATATGTTAAAGAAGAGCTGACAACCTGTAACCATTGACTGCTAGTAGGAAAAGCAATTACTATGAAAGTCAATGGTTACGGCTGCACGGTGGCACAGTGAGTAGCATGATCGCCTTACAGCAAGAAGTAAAACATATGCTGAATAAGTTGGCGGTTCATTCCGCTGTGGCGACCACAGATTAATAAAGGGACTAAGCCGAAAAGAAAATGAATGAATGAAGTCAATGGTTACAGGTTTTCAGCTTTCTTCAAAATATTTTCTTTCGTGTTTAACAGAATAAAGAAGCTCATAAAGTTTGTAACAGTGGGAATAATTCATCACTGAATATTAAGAAATTAAGTAAATAAACTTTATGGAGTTGTTGTTTTTTCCTATTTATATTATTAATTTAATATTACAAGCAGCTAAGAATATTTATCTATTAAAAAACAAATATTAACAAATAAAGTCATAGAAGAATAGGAATTTATCTTGTTTTGTGGAGGCGGAGTTTAGCCATGCTATCTCAACACATTCCACAACCTGTCATACTGTTACGATCACTAGCATTCTAGCAGCAGTGGATTGCTGGAGAACTACACACACGCCATGTTAACAAACTACAACTCCCAGCATGCACCTCGCACATACCGGTTTCTGAATCACACTGATTACACACACACAGCCGGAAGATCCTTAAGGACTATAAACTGAGCACAAAGACACATCGTTGCTGAGTCTTGTTAAACTGTTTAATGAGCATTATGTCGTGGTTTCCCTTGTCTTGCCGTATTTGACCCTTTACTTTGTTTATGTTGTTTGCCTCCTGTACTGACCATTCTCCTGTTTATTTACCACGCACCAGTTTGTTACTGTTTTGACCTTTGCTTGCAAGATGATTCTTTTGATAAACTGCCCCTCAACTCTGTTCCCGTGTCCAGCTACTGTAACACATACATCAATATTTGCAATTTTATAACTAATGATATAATGTTAAGTTCTGAAACAGGTTGTTTTAATAAGGATGACTTCATATATGTCAAGTAGGTGAAGTAGGCAAAAGGTTTGCTAAAATGCACCCCTCGCTTTGAGAAACGCTCTTCTACCATCTTGTACCAGCTAATTTCAAGTGTACGTCATTTAGAAACTAGCTACTATGTTCAGAATATAACAGATAGCAGCTTAGTCTGGGTTTTCCAGAAGAGACTTTTGTTTACAGCAAAGCCTAAATGTAATCCTGTTTTCAGAGCTGCTGAAAAATTTGCTGCGCATTCCCAGAAGCTTCAGAAAACCATTGAAGTCCATAGCTGGGAATGGGAGTTTGCTTTGGATTTCGCAGGAGATCTTGTAGATGCGTTTAATCTGACTCCAGCCGCCTCTCTCAAGCACGCAATACTGGAGGCTTTGACAGAGGAAACTTTGCAGAACGTTCCATGCTAAATCAAACCTTGTGTTCTGAAGCTTAATAGATGTAAAGGCAGAAATGCCAGCAGAACCTGGCTGTTAATTACATCAACACAGCGGTGCTGCCAGATGAAATTTTGCACACTGTTTCCATGTCAGATCAAGAGATGCTGGTTTTGCAGATTGAAGAGAGAGAGAGAAGAGGAAGGAGATTTCCCAGCATGCCACTAATTCGCTGCATCTGTAGAAAGGCAAATACATTGAAAGCTGTGTGTTGATGAAAATGCGTTCACTGCGATTTAGTAGCACTAGGCTTTCCTGCCCTCTTTGCCCTTGTGAGTGCTTCTGCTGGCCGCTGCAGGATGGGTAATCAGTGGGCAATAAATGAGGAAAATAGAGCTGCAGGAGTTTGTGGGGTGGTGACCCAGCCAATCACATGGGCCGATGCCCTCACAGTGAAAACCCTCTCCCACAAGCAAAACCTTAATAAACAAAGCATGGGTCAGAGCCACATGAATGTTGAGGGAACAGTTCTCTCGGTATCTCTGGAAATATAGATCCTGACATGGAAGTAAGCAGAAAGAGAGTGCGTTCGTGGATGAATGCGTGTGATTTTTCCAGTGGCCCTCATGGCTGAAGTGGACATTAGGATGAAATGGCAGCCCCCGAGTGCTGCAGACTCACAATGTGGGATGGCCTAATTTCGTTTTGCACAGCAGCCGAGGGGGCCGACGTGTAGCGCAAGCATCCCAAAAGATAAATAGACAGTTGAATAATGTTCCGTCTCTCCCACGGCCAGGCTCTGCCCACACATTCCATTTCCAACATGCTTTGCGATAATGTTATCATTTGTTTTGCTTGAGGTTTGCAGCACATATCATTCCCTCGGACATGATTCAGTTGGACACTCGGCAGACCCAGCTTGTTATGCCTTGTGCACTGCAGCACTTCTGGGTCAAACCGTGCTTGTTCAGGAAATCTGGAATTTCTGTCTATTGGAAATCATCTGCCAAAACTTGGTACTATTGTACTAGTTTACTACAATAATGTATTAATAATGTATTTTTAGATTAAATTATATTGCTTTGTATGTTTTAGTTTGATTTATTTATTTATTTATTCATTCATTTTATTTTACATTTTAATTTTTTTTTTCATATTTGAATAAATTTGAACAAAGATTAAAAAAATGAGGGGCGACACGGTGGCTCAGTGGTTAGCACCGTCGCCTCACAGCAAGAAGGTCGCTGGTTTGAGTCCCGGCTGGGTCAGTTAGCATTTCTGTGTGGAGTTTGCATGTTCTCCCTGTGTTCGTGTGGGTTTCCTACAGGTGCTCCGGTTTACCCCACAGTCCAAAGACATGCGCTATAGGTGAATTGAATAAACTAAATTGGCCATAGTGTATGTGTGTGCATGTGAGTGTGTATGGGTGTTTCCCAGTACTGGGTTGCTGCTGGAAAGGCATCCGCTGTGTAAAACATATGCTGGATAAGTTGGCGGTTCATTCTGCTGTGGCGACCCCTGATGAATAAAGGGACTAAGCCGAAGGAAAATGAATGAATGAATGAATTCAAAAAATATAAAATGTACAAATATAAAATATTCTTTCTTTCTTTCTTTCTTTCTAACATTCTTATCTATACATATTGATACACTTTGTATGTTTTAGATATTTTAGTATTATATAAAAAATGTTGGGGGCCTCACAGTGGCGCAGTGGGTAGCATGTTCGCCTCACAGCAAGAAGGTCGCTGATCGCTGGTTCGAGCCTCGGCTGGGTCAGTTGGCGTTTCTGTGTGGAGTTTGCATGTTCTCCCTGTGTTGGCGTGGGTTTCCTCCGGGTGCTCCGGTTTCCCCCACAAGTCCAAAGACATGCGGTATAGGTGAATTGGGTAAGCTAAATTGTCTGTAGTGCATGAGTGGCGACCCCAGATTAATAAAGGGACTAAGCCGAAATGAAAATGAATGAATGAATGAATGAATGAATAAAAAATGTTGGTACTTTAAAAAATTCCACTAAAATTGTAAAACAGAAATGTTAAGGGTGTCTACATTTTCAAATAGTTTAAAAATAAGGAAAGAAAAAAAATGAATTTGTACTACGGCTGCACAATCAATCGTTTCAGCATCGATATCGCAATGTGCGCATCTGCAATAGTCATATCGCAAGATATGCAATGTTAAGTCTAAATTATACCTTGTACCTTAGACTTATAAATTATAAGTCTAAATTGACCGGGAGCTACAGAATTGTATTTAATTACTGTATTTCTAAATATATATGATTTTTAACAATTTTTTACTTATATTTGTAATTTTGTCTTGTTTCTAGTCCACATATCTTCATTTTAAAGTGAAAACAACATTATTTTACTTATCCCCTGGCAGATAATTTTGCTTATTTAAAAAAATATATATTTCTTGTCAAGTTAAAACAATGTTTACCTAATCTAAGAATTTTTTGTAAAAACAAAACAATATTTTTACCTAATCTAAGAATTTTTTGATATTTGGACTACAAATAAGACAAAGAAAATTAAGATATATTTTTTTTTGCATTGTGATTATTCCATTTCTGTACCTGAATAATGTTAGACTCCCCAGAAAACTGTCAAAGGTGCTATTCAACCTATCCTGTGAAACTGTATTCATATCACAATATTTAATCGCAGAAAAATTAAATATCGCAATATCAGATTTTTCCAATATTGTGCAGCCCTAGTTTGTCTTATCCAAACTGCGTGAATATGAGTGGAATCTACTGGTGAATCTGTTTTTCACCCAAATATTTGGTTGTTTTTCAATAATTGGAACAGAATGGTAATTAGTGATAAGGATAAATAAACATACAGTATAACTGAGTTAAAAGAACAAAATTGTTGTTTGGTCTTGAAGGCGTATCTATAGTACTGTGTAAAAATCAAACTAGTTTCATCTGATTCAGGTTTGTTGTGCTTCACCATTTTATTTGTGTCTTCTTTTATTTTTTGTATTGAGTTTGACATTTGATTTGAATTTGATAGAAGGAGTGAAGGCAGTAGACTTCATCGATGAAAAAACATATTTGAATAAAGTCTTTTTGCAGTAAAGGGAAGCAATGACTGCAGACGTTAACCAGAACTGAATTTAAAGTAGATCCTGATAGACCAAATTTTCCAGAGCACTGAAGCCTTTTTGAAAGCTGTTCATCTCATAAACCTGCTGTTGTTTTTCCAAAGATTGTTTCTCTACTACAAATGCCGTTTTGAGGAGACTTTTTTTCACCTGTACTTTGAGTTCTTAAAGCCATGCCTGTCTCTTAAAGTTTGTGGAATTGTTATTCAGACTTTTGATGTGGGTGAAGCTGTCTCGCGGTAGACATGAGAAAGGAGAGGGGATCAGCACTCACCTCAGATGATCTAATCACTGTTTTGCAGGATACCAGGTGGCTTACCGGCTGGATTCTGGGGATCCTAACCAGTTCATCACAATAGAGGTGGGCCCTGATACCCGTCAGTTCACCGCTTCCAGTCTGACCCCAGAGTCGGCCTACATTTTCCGCATCTCCGCCAAGACAGAGCAGGGCTGGGGGACGCCTTCACAGGCTGTCGTCATAACTACTGAGATCAGAGGTGAAGCAAACACATACATAATTCCACATTTGATATTAATGTTTATCAACTTGTCTGGGAAAAGTTGTGTTTTTTGAAAGATGGTAAAAGAGATTTTTACTTTAACCACAATAAATCATGAAACAACTCTGTGTGAAAGAGAATCTAGCAAAGAAGTTCATACAAATGAGTATAACTGCACACACACATCGAAAACTCATATGGTATAGCTTATAAAGCAACATTTCATAACCAAAACAGTGCTGTTTTCACAAGTACAAGCATGGTTGCAGTTCAGACACTGATCATTTGCAAAAATTAAAAAAATGAGTATTTATGAGTAAGTCACAATATATTTAAACACAATGACTGTTGACTGTTTTTGCTTTATTTTATAAGCAAATATACTTCTAATCAAAATACACGGTGCACCCCTGAGCAATACATTGGTGTTTTGTTACCAAATGATTCAGTATTGATTCACTTTTTTTTTTTAAATGAATGAGTCAATGATTGAATGATTCATTCAAGAAGACAAGCACTTGCTTCAGTCTTGAATAACTCAAGCATTTGAGCAAATCAGTTGAATTAATGTCTCAGTGGCTTGCTCATTAAGACTTGCTACCACATACAGGCAGTTTACAGGGTTTTTTATGGATAGAAAATTACAAGGCGGCCCCCTCCATCAAGCAGTCATGGTGATGCTCAAGTACTGGTCATGTATTTAATTACATTTAATGTTATCCTTTTTTTTTAATTAAAGTGTTTTACTTGATAAGAATACGAGAATAATGTAAAATGTGTTTGTTTCAAGTAGCAAAAAAAATCATACTACCTCCACCTCATTTCGTGCCAGGAAAGTTCACTTTACAATATTGAAGTATCATAACAAACTCATAACATTATTTATGCAGTTATAACTTTGTCATATAAATGCATTCATTTAATTTTTAAACTTAAAGTATGTCAAAATCAACTAAATTCCACTTCAGCTCCTTTGGTGTTTTCTGGTGTGAAAACAGTTGTAGTTGATACTTACTCCATTTTAATGGTAATAGGCATTTTATTAATACAATTTAAGAATTTAACATTAAACATATACATTTAATAATGTTAAGGAATAGTGTCTTTTATATAAGCATTTTATATAATGCATTTTCTAAATAGCTGGGGAAATATCTCAAATATGCTGATTTAAGTTAGTACTGATATAGAACACTGATGAAAGTATAAATTCTAAATTAATGACATTTAACTGATATATGTATATGACTGATATAACGGATCAGTATAGTTTGTCCTGAGAACAATCATATATTATACATCAACTGATATGCAGGTCTCACCCAGTAGGTATTGAAAAAATGCACCTTCAAGTTTGTCAATTGAAAATAAAAAGGAAAATAAGAAACTCATATGTGCATGTGTTTCAAGAACCACTGAGGTCTGTCTTGACTTGTAACAGGCACATATGAGCTTTCATGTTTTCAAATATTTGATGCCATCTTTTGCAACAAAAATGTTTTTATACATTAAGAAAATACAAATATTGCAATCAAGACATCCATAATCTAAAGCAAAAACTGAATCAATACATCCATAATGTAAAGTATAATATTATATTATACCTTCTTTTAAACATCATCAACACCTGACCTAGTCCAAAAAATACTTGATAATAAATCATACTGTTTCTAACATACTAAACTGAAAGATTTAACACTAACAGTAAAAGTACACTAACAATAATTTACAGTCATTTATTGTTATCTTTATTTGTGTCAATAATATCATATTACATGTTAATGTTAATGGTGAAATAAAAAAATAAAAAAATAATGCTGAAATTGACAGAAATTGATTGATTGATTGATTGATTAATTGATTGATTGATTGATTGATTGATTGATTGATTGATTGATTGATT
>CAIGQW010000272.1:5930194-5959294 GCA_903798125.1 Danio choprae
ATTGATTGATTGATTGATTGATTGATTGATTGATTGATTGATTGATTGATTGATTGATTGATTGATTGATTGATTGATTGATTGATTGATTGAATAGTTATCCAAAATAGACTGAAAACTCACATTCATGTCTGGCTGCATTCTAGACAGCTACTTTTTTATATTGACTTTTCTATTGTACTCTAAAATCATCTTTGCCAATGAACCTTTCTAATATTTTTAGGCACAAATCTGAGTTTAAACCCTCACCACTTCTACGTGACTCATATTATTCCTTGCCATGGACACGTGTGATTATTAAACTGCTAAAGAGTTACGATGTGCATCAACAGCTACACTGCTCACAAACAAATCAATTTTTCAGACAGACAGATGGTTTGGGTTAAAGATGGAAAGCGATTGCATATCATCCTCTGACCTCCTGTAATGGCTCGATTGGTCCTTTTAAAAGCTGTGCGGACAAGGCTGTCGCAATCATGGCTTTCGTTGTGCATGATCTGCATCTTTAATGGCGGTCGATACCGTGCACCTCTAAATAAACAATTATGCCTCTCTGTATCGATTCCTCCCATTAAAATCGATGAGGTTATGCAGTTGTGTGTGAAGGGTGGAGAGGCCAGGGCAAGATGCACACACGAGTAGCAGAGTCCTGTCCCATGATTGTGAACAGTCAGCAAGAGAAGCTTGACCCCTGAACTCACACATCTCTCTCTATCCTTCACCAGAGCGCCCACAACCTCCGCGTCAGCTCCGAGTGCCACAGGACCATGTACAGTCTCGGAAACTGCTGCTCAACTGGGTCCCAGGAGGTGACGGCTCATCCCCTGTCCGCTACTTTACACTACAGACCCAAGAGCTGCCCAGTGGAGACTGGATCACCCACTCCTCCGCCATAAGCCACAATTACAGCTCCTGGGATGTGGACAGGTGAGCTCTTTTGTAGGGATGCACAGTATTTAAATCAGCCGATAAATCAGCAGGTGAAATGTATATATTGACAATGGGTCGATATGGAAAATGATGTCGATATGACTTGCCAAAAAGATGATGTGTAAGATAATGCTCAGTGTGCCAACATACAGTATATGTGCTTCAAGTCCAGAAAAAAAACTTTATCAATCCCATCCCTCCTCACTCAACTTTGCTTCCTGTTTACATACTATCGCAACATAATAAAGGCAAAAACACCAAAAATTAATCTTTAAAAAAAGTCTGCTAATCTGTCTGGACCTCTTCTACTGACCATGTGCTGCCATGTGTTTTTTCTTGTGGTGGTATAAAAATGGTTTAGTCATGTGAACCAACAATGCAGCAGTGACTGCTGCTAGTTATAGGAAATAAAAATCACAAACACTGAATTTACATTTTCCAAAAATGCATGCAAATAAAATAAATAATAATGTGTCGGCATAGCCTATCAACCAAAATGAGTTTAAATATATCGGCTTATCAGATACCTGCAAAAATCTTATACCATGCATCTCTACTCTTTTACCATTTCTCAACCCCCAAAGAGTGAAACCCCTCAAGACAGCTTTGATTTCACTCTGTACTGCTTCAGGTCCACATGTGGTTCCTGCTGGGCTCATGAGGGTTGTACAATAAGGGCAGTATGGAGGGAGTGTTATTAAATGCGTAGGAGCATTTTTTCCACTGCGGCAATTTATGATACTCAATCCAATTTGAGAGAGTGAGAAACAATCAGTACCTTGGGCTACGGGCGCTTGCGCTTTTTGCATATGAGCTATGTTGGATCCGCAGCTATGATTATATGGGCAGTCGAATAGTATTTTATATGCATTCAGAGGGCCATCTCATTTTGATTATGATGAGTCCCCTCTCTCAGTTGAAAACTCTCTCAGCCATCAGCGTTTGAGTGCTTTTTTAAACAGCCAGATTGTTGCTAAATGGATTATTCAGGACTGATTTGTGTCTTTACCAGCTGGAGGCTTTTAGGAGTGGGGCATCATGGGAGAAATATTCCCTTTAACCAACCAATGCGAATAGCAGAAGAAGCCCCCTCGTTTGGAAAGCACCATGCAACTCATCTCAATCGACAGAAATCAGTTATGAGACCTAAACGACATGTTTAGTTCGTTAATGAGCCCAATTGGCTTGTGCAGTGTGTTTTGGGTAAAGGGGAAATGAACAGATTAGATTTTTGCACACATTGCCTTTACTGGTGGTTATATGTTTGTGTTTTTCCAAATTAAGTAAGAATGTAGGCCATGCAATTATGACAAAATTTGCATTTGCTGATTGGGTAATACTGTACTTGAAGGGGATGTTCATAAGACTATCATGAAACCTATATGATCATGACATTACACATCTTATAAATATGAAAAAGATTTTAAGGATGCTTATAACAATTGTCATTTTAAATGAAAGCATGACATTGTTTAAATGTCTTTGTTATGACAATGTAGCAAATACATCATAACCCGTCTTTGACATGACAACTTAACATTACCAAAACAGCAGAACTTGTCACAAAACTGTCATAAATGATTGCATTGAGGATTTATAATTGTATCATAAATTTTGTAACAGCATCATTTATACTTTTCTTGACCTCAACTACAGTTGTACAAATTTAATTTGTCCTGAAAATGTCATTAAATATTAATGAAGCTGTTAGAAATTAGATACTGAAAATTTTAATGAGACATTTTAATGAAAAAAATCTGATTGTTACACTGAAAACTGATCATAAAAATATTCAAGACATAATTATAATGGCCTTGTGAGAATCACATGTATGACAGATTTATGACATGTTATGTTGTATTGGTAATGTCAAGTTGTCATGACAAAGACATCTCAAACAATGGGTCGAGGCAGGCTGCAAACAATCCAAAAACATTAAACAAACAAAGGGTCAAAAACACAGTAAGGCAAGACAAGGAAAACTCTTTGTAAAGTTCACTTGCAGTATAACAAGACTCAGCAATGTGCTAGAGTGACTGGGGGGTTCATATAGTGTGTATAATCAATATTGATTGTCAACAGCTGTGTGTAATCAGAAGGTGAACTGAAACTGGTGTGTGACAGCGGGGCATGATGAGATATGAAGTTTAGGTGAATGACAGGGAGTTTTCTCCAGTGATCCGCAATGGCAACATCACTGGCAATCATAACAGTTGATACCACTGAGGGTAACCTTTGGTATTGAAATGAGATTATCTAGTATCTATTATTATAATGATTCAAATCATTTATTCATTCATTCATTTTCATTTCGGCTTAGTCCCTTTATTAATCTGGGGTCGCCACAGCGGAATGAACCGCCAACTTATCCAGCATATGTTTTACGCAACGGATGCCCTTCCAGCTGCAACCCATCACTGGGAAACATCCATACACACTCATTCACACACATACACTATGGACAATTTAGCTTACCCAATTCACCTATAGCGCATGTCTTTGGACTTGTGGGGGAAACCGGAGCACCCGGAGGAAACCCACGCCAACACGGGGAGAACATGCAAACTCCACACAGAAATGCCAACTGACCCAGCCGAGGCTCGAACCAGCGACCTTCTTGCTGTGAGGCGAACGTGCTACCCACTGCGCCACCTTGAGGCCCCAAATCATTCATATAAATCCTAATTAATTAATTGAAAATTCAATTCGGTTGAAAATTCTATTTAATTGTGCAGCATTCACTGTCACATTTTACCTGCACACCAAGTTGTTCATATCATATTTCTGGTTTTATGAAATGGCATATGCTGAGCTCATGTCTTTATATGAGCTCTATGATATGAAGTGTTTTGTATCTTCTTTCCGTCCTCACCTCTCTGCCTCAAGTGCTTTAAGATAAAACTCTGTAATTGCCAGCGCATGCCCTTGGGCTTCAATGGATTGTGTCCCTGACATTTATAGATACTAGCTCATACATGCATTGCTGAGCCACATCATTTGTGATGGGAAAGGTCTTTGTCCAATATGAGAGAGCTGACGATCTGTGCAATCCCTCAGGCTGAAACCCTTCACTTCATACAAGCTGAGAATGATGGCGACTAATGACGTCGGAGACAGCAAGTACAGCCAAGAGACGGATGCAATTACCACTTTACAAGATGGTGAGTAATAATGAGCGTGTTGTATCCACTGGCTTTGCTTGATGCGCTATTGATTCAAATAAAAGTCATAGAGGAGCTATAGTCTTATCTGCACCATTTACTAGGAAGCTGAAGTCTGGGAACTCATTTAATTCTGTCATTATTTACTCACTCTTGATGTTATTTTGAACTTTTGTTTTTCAGTGGGACACAAAAGATTTTTTTTTATTGTTGCAGGAAGCATTGAATAGGAACTCGAGTTTTGAAGCTTCAAAAAGGACAAAAAAGATTATAAAAGAATATCAAGGGTTTCCAAATTGAGAAGCTGGTACCCCTTAGTAGGCTAGGGTGGTCTGTAGCAAAGTTCAGAGAAAAATAATTATAAATAAAAAACTTGACATCTATTTTTAGGAACTTTTGCAGTATCCTTCGTTGTGAGCCCTTGTAAAGTTTAATGAAAATAACTTAATCTCTTCTTTTTGATGATGTGTTTGCTGCTGTGATGGTGGATGAAAAAAACACACTCATTTATACATGAGATTTACCAATAGCAAATCAAAACCATCCAAATTATTTTCTGATGACAAGTTTCAAGAAGCAGTTTCACTTGGATATATGTCAAAATAGGGAAGAAAGCAACATCGCAAGCTCATGCACACTTTAAGACTGATCAGAAATCTTAAATTTAATCTTCAGAGTTTAGATAATGAGTTAACAAAGTTTGAGTATGCGTTTTTGCCTCTGAAACAACTACTTCACATGACCCAGATCTCAAATATCTGTAAATACATTTTGTCTCACAGAAATCTCCTGTACAATTTCAGAAGACTGAACCCTACAAGGGATATGAACAACTTATATAATGTTTATTGTGATTTTTTTTCTTTCCAAATCCTGCTTTTATGTTCCACAGAAGAAACAGTCACATGAAATCACACAATGACGAACAAATAAAGTCTAAAAAGTTGTTTAACTCATGTTTTCTGTACGTCTGCAGTTCCTGATGAAGCGCCCATGATTCAGTCCGTGAAGCCCTCTACGACGACATCTGTGCTGGTGCAGTGGCAGGTACGCTAATACTGGTCCACCCGGGGTCGAGTGAACTCCTGACCTCCATTACATTTATCTGATGGCCAAATAACAAACTGGCTCCAACATGTTGCAGGCTATCACCGGTGAAATTACTGCCCTGTTCTGTTTAATGATCTGACTTCTGTCAATAGCTAGCCTTAC
The DNA here is from genome assembly GCA_903798125.1 of Danio choprae. Taxonomy (NCBI): domain Eukaryota; kingdom Metazoa; phylum Chordata; class Actinopteri; order Cypriniformes; family Danionidae; genus Danio; species Danio choprae. The sequence goes on from CAIGQW010000272.1 coordinate 5,935,498, forward strand.
CACGCTCTGCGTCTCTTAGTATTCCTCATGCAGGTTTGCATAAATTAATGGCATGCTGTATTGATACTCGCACATTTACCGAGCTGGCAGAGGGCTTCAGCGAGCCCTGGATAATTAATACCCATGTGCGACAGCGATCCTGCAATCTAAAGGGATATTAATTAGTAGCTGAAACCTTTATTCACTGACCTATGAGTCCTGGATCTTCTCACTACTGTCTGTTTTATCAGCAGAGCCGTAGGCCGAGTTGATTACACTCAGCTCTGAGCTTTGTTAATTACCCACTGACTGAATGGTTCAGAAATTAAATCCTCATCTTTTATTTATCTTTTCCTTTTGGTGGCGAGCGTTGCGCACTGAAGCGCGATGGGAGATCAGTCAGCACTGTCTGTCAGTTACAACTGGGACGGCTTTTTTATCAGGGCGTGCTTTAATAAGGACCGTGAGAACAGCTAGCGGATTGTGACCTTTAATTTAATCTGTGCCTCTGCAGACGCCCAAGGAGGAGAGTGTGAATGGGGTTCTGGTGGGCTATCGGCTCTACTACCGCGAGCTGCAGTATGACAGCACTCCGCAGGACTCAAAGCGGCCCGTCAACAGCTCCCTGCTGCGCACCGAACTGACAGGTAACTAGCGGGAGGAGGCTCTCCTCTTGAACCAGAAACGTCTGCACGCAGGCGTGATTTATAGCTCCAGTGCTTCTTTCAACACTTTAAACCATCCAGTTATTGAAAAAAACACATTCCTTAACGTTTCTGACATGTGCCTTTGTGCAAAGATGAATATTGTATTTGCCAGCTTTACTGTGGAAAAGAAAGTGGAGGTTCGAAACTGGGACACAATCACCAATGGCAAGTAATGAAATCCACATTAATAGGGTGAATATTGTGCATGTTTGAGCGTTATCGAAGCGTCAGGACGCTCGTCCTCCCTGCAGTTAGAGAATAAATTTCCGCCGGATGGCTGAGCGTAGGTGAACTCATTACGCGCTCAGCCTGTGTGAGGTGCGGAATCATGAGTTCGAGCTCAAGTGTTCGCGCCGACGGCCTCTTTTTCCGCAGCCTGGATCCGGCTGCTAAATCTCCTTTGACAAATTGGACTCAGCAGTGTTGACAGCATTTAAATGCACAAGCCCGGAGCAGCCGGGCACGGAGGCATATTTAATTCCTCTCCCTATGTTCTGCACCGGTCAGGGCATGAGTGCAATATCTCTTCTCTGCTCTCCAGCCGTCCGACATGTTAAAATCTGAGGCCCGTTAAGTGGCCAATGCGCCTCCCTGCTGAAATCAACCTAAATACCAAGAGGAAATTACCAGAGCTATGCTCTATTTGTTCAGGCTTAACAGCTTACATTGAAAAGTTAGCAGGTGCTTCAGAAGCTAACAAGGTCTCTGTCAGTTTCTGGGACAGTCTCTGTTCAGGTCCAGTCAATTTGTGTTTCTTCTTCAGCGTGGATGTGTTTTATACATTACTATGAATGTCGTTCTCTGTGTGTTGTCAGTATCAGCATAATATTTGTAGGTTCATGTTTGTTCTCATTCTGCTTGTGCATTTCATGCACTTCATAAATATTAATATATTAAGTGGGGGAAAAAATTGATGACCATTTTATAGGGCAATTTCATACCTGTTTTTTTATATCCCTGTCATTGTTAAAGAGATTTTTCACCCCAAATGAAAACAATATTTATTCACCTTTGGGAGGTTTCAAAACCTTTACGAGTTTCTTTTTTGTTGAACACTAAAGAAGATATTTTGAAGAAAGCTGAATATTTGTAACCACTGAGTTACATAGTGAGAAAAACAAATAGGGTGAGTAAATGATGACAGGGGCAGCACGGTGGCGCAGTGGGTAGCACAATCGCCTCACAGCAAGAAGGTTGCTGGTTCGAGCCCCGGCTGGGCCAGTTGGCGTTTCTGTGTGGAGTTTGCATGTTCTCCCCGTGTTCGCGTGGGTTTCCTCTGGGTGCTCCGGTTTCCCCCACAATTCCAAAGACATGCGGTATAGATGAATTGGGTAAGCTAAAAAAATTGTCCGTAGAGTATGAGTGTGTATGGATGTTTCCCAGTGATGGGTTGCAGCTGGAAGGGCATCCGCTGCGTAAAACATATGCTGGATAAGTTGGCGGTTCATTCCGCTGTGGCGACCCCAGATTAATAAAGGGACTAAGCCGAAAAGAAAATGAATGAATGAATAAATGATGACAGAATTTTCAATTTGGGGTGGATTATCCCTTGCAATTGAAGCCTGAAGCCTGAATTTTGCACATACACAAGCACAGTGATATGCTTTATCCTAAATCTTTCAAGAAAATAATTAACTTCAGAGAAATCTATGATTTTAAAGCATTGCATCACCTGTCATTATATCCATGTTACCCTACACATGCAAATTGCACACACCAGGGAGTTGCTATCAATCACTATTCAATCACATTTTGAATGCAGGATTGCATTTTACTATTCAACTCATTTTCAACTCTTGCTGTACTGTGCATTGACTCTAGTTTGTACTGTAAAAGCAGAGCAGACACTTTCAGTTTAGCATCTGTTGTCCAGCTGAATCGGGCAAGTAGTGGTGGTCAGCTGAACACTGTGTAATATGGTTAACACCAACTGCTGCAGATGTGAATTTGAAATCTCCCAAGATTTAACATAAATTGTGTTTGGAAATAACAGCACAAACATGAGTAAGTGTTAACGAGGGTTTTGAATCATTCTTTGCTGTTTTTTTAACTTATTTTTTTATTTGAAAACACAATATTGCATACAATACAGTGTTACATTTTAACACGTTAGTCCTTTTTCTTTTACAGAAAGTGCCTGTAGGATATAAACAATAAAAACATCCAAGTACACCCAATAAGACAAAATAAGAGACAAGAAAGTAGGAAATAAGTAAAATATTATGGCATGGCTCGTTGTTGAAGTATTATTAATAATACAGTATTAAGGCATGACAGGTGTCCATCTCTTTAGGAAAGTCACAATGCATATGTTATTTGTTTCATTTCAAATCGCTTACACTCTTTTTTTAATCTAGACATTATATGATATATGGAGTTTGCATGTTCTCCCCGTGTTCGCATAGGTTTCCTCCGGGTGCTCTGGTTTCCCCCACAGTTAAAAGACATGTGCTATAGGTGAATTGAATGGAAGGAAAATGAAGGAATTAATATTTTAGATCTACCATACTTAGATCTACCATAGATCTAGTTATTTTAGAAAGCCCTCTGGACATACTGTATACCTAAAAGGGCAACTGTAGGATCTTCAGTGAGTTTATGATGGAAGACTTCCAAATACATCTTCCAGTAGTTTCTTCATTTAGGACTTGGCCATTAAATATGGGTGTGGTTGCCAATATTCTGTCCACCGTTTCTCTAGCACTTGTCAGTCCAGGAAGAGTTCCATTTTGCTATTAAAATCTAGTAATAATCTTCTCCATTTGAATTCCCTCCACATATTAGAGTGGGCCACAAATGTACCTCACTGCAAGCTTCCTCCCAAGATTCTAGACTAACTATTCTGTTCATTCTAGCCTCCCATTTATCGTTTATCTGTAGGGTTTCAATTAAATCCTTAGACAGGCATGTCAAGTAACACTCAGAATTTATTTTTTGTACCATGTGTCCAGTTTGTATTTATTATAAAAAGAGCGCTATTGTGGAGAGGATTCTGTTTTGTAATTATAATAATTATTTTTGTTTTTAAAATAAATTCTTTTTTAAAATCTGAGTGATTCTGTTCTTCCAATGAAAACTATTAATTGAAAACTCAGTACTTCAGAAAACTTTAAAGAGATCCAAAACAAATTCATGTGAATGGAATTGTTTTATTCAGGTCTACTGAAGAGACATTATCATTTTATAACATGAAGAGATTACTTCAGGCTATTGTTCACATATAAACACTGCTTCAAGAGTTCACACTTAGCTGATGATTGATTATAAAGCTTGTTTGGCATGCTGTCCCGGGAGAGAGCCCTGAGCTTATAGATCCTCGAGCCCAGGGCTCCCTCCCGTTTGCAAGGCGAGAGGGGAGTTTGAGCTCAGGTAGATCTCGAGAACTCCTCTGCTGTAGTAGCTAATGAACAGTGATTGCTCTTGAGATGACTACTTACTAGGAGCATGTCTATGATGCCGATTTTGATTAGTCAAATAACTTAAGTTGCATGTTTTTGGACGGTGGGAGGAAACCGAGAAAACCGGTGGAAACCCACGTGAGCACGGGGAGAACATGTAAACTTCACACAGAAACATTGGCTGGCTTTGTAAGCACTAGAACCAGTGACGTTCTTGCTGTTAGGCAACAGTGCTAACCACTGGGCCACCGTGCCACCCATCTAGGAAAGGAGGAGTAGGGGTGGAAGGGGGGATTCTTCAAAACGAAGATGGCTGTGATAGGGAACTTAGGGTATTTATAGTGGCTTAGGAATTGTCTGATTGGTGAATCATGAATTGGATGATGCGGGACCAGCCGCAAACAATAATAAGCATGTGATTCTCTCGAAATTAGTTTCTAAATAAACTTCACTAAGTGAACAATGTTTTTAGCATTCAGATTTGGCCACAAGAAGCTACTACATGCTTGCGTGGTGCACAGGAACTAGGGAGGTTCATTATTTCATGTCATGTTTGAACTTTCACAACCAGTTTTAACTATGTTTCTATCCACCTATTGTTATGCAGATTTAGGATATCATTTTTTTTATCACTGTATGGAAAGGCCAAAATGCACATAAATTATGAGTCATTTGCATTTTTATTTGAAAAAAGAGTACAGGTATGTGCATAACCTAAGATGGAAACTTAAATAAAACAGAATCAATTCCTCAATATGCATGAAAAAGTAGTGTGATTTGGTTATTTTTGTTTGTATGATTTAATAACATCCTGGTTATGTACGTAACGCATGCTCCCCAAATAGGGAACGGTGATGTGTGTCTGGAACCAGACATATGGGAGTACGGCAGACTGGGTTACGGACGTAGCCAGTGGGTTACGGACGTAACCAGGACGTTTCCCATCATGGGAACTCCAACGTGTGTCTGGAACCAGAAATATGGGAGTGTGTATTGAAAATGCCACAGCAGCTAAGCCCGTCACGCTCTTAATGTGAAGTTTGCCAAGCAAGCGTGAAAGCACAAGCATCACCAAGAGCGCAACCTTCCAATGTCCACTAGGCCCTTTATTTACCATTACATGGGAATAATTCAAAATTTTTGATTGGGGGTCGTAATGTGCTTTCACCAAGCTAATATAGACTAGTGATTTTAGAATACGACAGTACGTTGGTAAAAGCGTGCCAGTCCCAGAAGGGGGAGGACGCTGCGGAGGCCACCTGCTAGCCAAGAGGGGAGACTTGATGGCAATAAGAAAATATGGACTAGCCCTAAGGAGGGGGAGTGCTACATATGACAAGCTGGTTAACAGGTAGGGAAGACACGGGTCCGCCTGGTCAGGGGGAACACTTTGTGGCTGAAATAAGCATATGGGATCGCCATCGGGGACCGCGCATAGCTGGCACCGAACCTCAGCATGTGGGTAGACCAAGAGAGGGCATACCAGACATCACACTGAACCAGGCACCCAGCTCCTCCGCTGAGTCGGGTGCTGGGGGCCTCGGAGGAATTCGCTAGGGTTCGCCAAGCTGGAAACTTACTAGCAGAATAGAAAAAGCGCACATATCTCCAGATTAAGGAGCATGGCGCAGCAAGCATTTTTGACACCGAGCTTTATTTCGTCCTGATTGACCGGAGTAACCCAGTAATCAGGAGGAAACCGACTCTTGCAAATGTTTTACGTGTTGCCCAGGCCACAGCTCTGCATAATCTGTTAAGAGGTGCTGCGTACTCATGCCGAAAAGGAAGCACCGCTTTTCTTTTTTTTGTGATCTCTCTCTCCCTGGGGACACAGCTCGCCCTGGCACCTGAAGCGAAGGCGATGGCATAAACTATAAAATGTACCAACCTCTGCTTTAATACGGTATTTCCCTTCTGCCGATCATAACAGAAAAGAGCTGCTTAAAGACGTATGCTCTATTAATGGAAACTGCTCTTTTGTGCACACCAGCGAAACGCCCAGGGGACGGGAAAGCCCAGACGCTGTCGCGTCATATCCCGCACTGGTGAATAAACTGGTTTCAGTCTGGAAATCAGGTTAGCAGAGAGAGTGTCTTCAGTCTCGTGAGAGGCTCTGAAGCTAAATTCTAGATGCTCGCTCTTCACTGGGCACTGATATAGGCACTAATGACTAATCAGTATCAGCTGTGGAGCTGAGCTCTGCCAATTCATTTGGCATTCATTGGCCCGTTTTCTTACTCTTCAGAGTGATTGGTTGTCTGGCGTCCTCCCATATGTCTGGTTCCAGACACACGTTGGAGTTCCCATGCTGGGGAACTAGATGTACCAGACTGTTATTTTGCACACAGTATCATTAATATGCATGCCACAGGCTGCATTTGATTGGCCACAATGTTTGATACTGAGATTACAACAATGACATATTTTTTAATATTTTATTTAAGCTTGTATTAAACTTGCAATGCATGTGGGAATCTTATTTTGAAAATGGGAGATGCAGGGAGACTAAAGTCCACCGTACTGCACCACTTCTTTACATTATTTTATATATATTGCTAAGTGACACTCACAGAACAATTAATTTTTTTTGTTAACCACATACCTTCTAAGCAGATATCAGAGAACTATTTAACTTATTGAATTAATGTACTCTATATACTATACTAATGCACTTTCAATGTTTGGAACAACATGTATGATGACAGAATTTTCACTTTGGAGTGAACTATTGCTTTAAATATCTCCCTGACCAGTAGACACTTCTGAAAGTCTATGGAAAAAAAATAACTAAGCAGGCAGACTCATTTATGATGCACAGCTCAAAAGAAACTGTATAAAGGGAATGACCAGTCATCCACACTTTCAGATTTTCCTTTAATTTTTCCCAAGTGATGTCGGATCAGTACGTGTTTTAAAAATCTTATTAGGTCCCTAATGTACTCCAGCCTGTGATATAGTGCTGTATATTGACTGTTGAATCATTAATCACTGACTTGCTTTGGTTTCTTGCGGGGTCTGATTGGAGCGAGATGAGCATTGTGAAATTTCATCAATCTCGCAGAGTAGTGTGTGATGAGCAACTTTGAAAAGCAAAGATTTACTGCCATGATGAAATATGCCTTTGATTTGTGCTTTTCCATCTGCAGTAATGTATTCCTCATCGTTTGCTCTTCCTCCCTCCACAGCCAAAAGCACTGTGAAGACTGTCAGCAATCCTTCATTAACCGAATTCGAGCTAACACGTAAGTTTCATTTAACCATCTTTCTCATTTATGTCAGGCTGCCTTTGAAGTCCAAAATATTCACACTCCCTTTGGCAAAGTGTGTAATCCCAGACACCCTTCCTGTTCAGAGAACAAGCTTTTTCCTCTAATCCATCTTCTCTGACCAAAAACCGAGATTTTTTTCAAAGTGAATCCCAGTGCTTACTGTCTGAGACCTGAGCATTGCTCTCGCTTCTCTTGTGTCTCATCAATCCTAATCATAGAGCTTGATGCTGTTGCTTTCCAACATTTTTATGGAGCTTTCTGTGCTTTTCTGAGAGATGCTTTTTGGTTCAGCCCAAATTAATTCTCAGTTTGCTAATCTTCTGTCTCAAAGCCACTGTGCACCTTACAGATCATTGATGTTTTGTTTATCCTCAGAGCTGCAGAAATACAGGCGCTATGAAATTGTGATGACCGCCTACAATGTCATTGGTGAAAGCCCTCCAAGTGCTCCGGTGGAGGTGTTTGTTGGAGAAGCAGGTAAGAGACTGTGTGAAAACAAAGCACTTTACACAAATCATGCTATATATATTAGGCCTTTATTAGGATAGGACATTATATTAGACAGGAATCGAAGTTAGAGAGGGGGTGGGGGGGGGGGATCAGGAAAGGTCCACGGGCCGAGACTTTAACTTAGGATGGTTCTGTATGTTGGTGCACATGCTATCAACGCCCAATATATATATATATATATATATATTCTTTGATCAGAATTATATAAAACTATGTGTATAAATTCTCACATTAACTGTCTTTTTTCAGCTGGCACAAATGAAGAATTTAACTCAATGTGTTTTTTCCTCTTCAGAGTAGAATTTTGTCAACCCAAACCAGCATGCTTTGCTGGCATCATCCCGCTAGACCAGTTTAATGAGAGTGCAAATTCACAGTAAAACATTGTTGGCACTCCACCCTGACAGATGTGGTGATGAGCAATGTGGATGAATTTTTGGTTTGAGGTGGAGGCTCTGTCTCCAATCCTACAGGGAATCAAGCGTGACATGAGCTGACAGATATGAATGGTGTTCTCTTAGTGGAGTGTCATGAAGAGAGAAAAGAGGCCAGAAATGAGCCAGAATTCCGCTTAACATGACACAAACACAAACATAAACCCACCTGAAGATCTGGGTTTGTGTCAGTTCATGGGCTGTTTTGGATCAATTAGCTTTGTCTGAAGCGCTGTAAAGCAAACCAACCTTTTGAGTTCACAGTTTGCTTTGTTAATTAGCTGAATAGTGAACACAAAGCATTTTGATGGGTTTGATAGAGGGCATATTGTGATGGTTATGTGCCTCAGAACTTCTTGGAAATAACTCACCTTGTGGGTATTTCGTGTATCATTGTAGTGGTTATGTATCAAAAGTGATACACAGATGGCCGAATGATAAACGTCATCCAGTCCTGTGTTGTCCACTGCTCATTGATGCCAAAGCAAGCATTGTTATATTGTAGTATCGACAATACTATTGTAGTATTGTTCACAGCGACTGCAGAGCCACAGAGCAACAAATCACCTGCAGGCACAACAGTGGTGACCAGGGCAATCTGTCTGAGCACAAGCCTGTGTATCTAATAAGCGATTCATGCCCTCATGTTAACTGTGTACAGTTGTCAAAGGGACTTTAAGTTTGGAATGTAAATGATTGAAAGAAAAGGGTTTTGAAAAAGCTGTTGTTGTTGTTGTTGTTATTGTTGTTGTTGTTTTAACTCTGTTGACTTTTCTGTCCAATATGAGTGGCTCTCATGAGGTGCTTGAGTAAAACAGACTAAGATGCTTGCATTGAAGTGTAGTGCTTGGAGAAATGAAAAGCAGTGTAACTTAAATAAGCAGTGAGTTTTGTTGTTACGAGCTGTCCTGAAGTCTGATTCAGCTCTATAGCATACAATCAGGCTCCTGCAAGCTCATTTGTTCTGCTCAATTTCCAAGTGCTTTTCAAGTTGAGTTCAAGTTGTTCTGTTACTAAAAACAGTCATTTTTATTTTGTTCAGTATATTCATTGATTTGAATAATATCCAGGTGCCTGGCTGAAGAGCCGAGCGCTCCGACTAATGAGCTGCCAAAATAGGAAAGCCAGATATGACATTCCAGCTTCTCCACAGAAAACTGGTAATTGTTGTGCTGTTTTATTGGCTGTGCTACAAAAGAAAGAATGTTTCTCTGCTACAAACACTGAAAGAAATCTATATGTACGTGGGGCATCTCATATAATCAATGAAAGGGCTTTTGGATGAAATGCAGAATATTTTTGCTATTGCTAATATAAATATCCACGATACATTTCATATTGCAAATGTACATTAAAACTACATCTACTGTACTGTTTTCAATATAATCTTATTGTTATACAGCATACATATAAATATACAGCATTAGATTGAGTACTGAATTTATTATTATTATTATTATTATTATTATTATTATTATTTCCCTATTGTCATCAATAATAAGTATGCGTTATGATGCATTTTAAACATATTTAATTAAATTTTATTTTAAAAATATGGGAAATGCGCTGTACAGTTCAACAGTAGCTTATTTATTTAAACTAAAAAAATAAATCATTGGTGTAACTACGTTAATTATGACACACATTTCCATGCATTTGAATTGTGTAATTCCGACTTATTTGAATTGATTTATTTAAACTTGAATTGATTCATTTAAACTTATTTGAATTACGTAATTCGTATTTTAGGCAAATAAAGGTCTTGAGCAAAATTAATTTTTCGACCATTTGTGTCTAATCACTTTCATTTTAATTAACCTGTGAACAAAGCTTACTCTTATGAAATCAATTAATTTCAATTGTTTCATTTGGACAACCAGACTTTTCTGTTATTTATTTCATTTCAAACTCCAACTGCTTCAATAATACAATTGATTGAGACTAATCTCAGAACTAATTTTAGGACAGTTATTGGTCACTGAGCAAACCAACAAACAGCATTTTTGCTAATTAAGTTGCCAACAAAACATTACATAACACTCTTCTAAATCTTCAATCTAAGGGCTCTATTTTAATGATCTAAGTGCAAAGTCTGAAGCGCGTGGCACAAAAGCATTATTAAGGGTCTGTCCGAATCCACTTTGCTATTTTAGGGGATGGAAAAATAAGGTCTGCGCCCTGGCGCATGGTCTAATAGGGTTGTGCTTATTCTCTTAATGAGTTATGGGTGTGTTTTTAGCATAATGTGCATGAAACTGATCAGAGTCTCATCTCCCATTCCATTTAAGAGTCAGTTGCGTCGCGCCATAGCACATTTGTGATTTACATGGCGGACTTTGTAAGTGTAAAAACTGAACACTTCACTAGCGAGAAAACAGTTAAACAGACTATCTGCAGCACAAGGATAAAGAATGAGCCTCCTCTATTCAGGCTCTTTACTTTCTCTTTACTTTACTTTTACACTTTACTTTACTCCTTTACTTTTGTGGAGTAAGGAAACGGTGGTCACTCCACTGAAGGCATCCATTAGCCTACATATTTAATTTCGTTTGTTAAGTGCAAATATTTGTTTCAAAACTATTTCTAAATTTAGTTCTAATTTCCAGCAAACAAATAAATGAACATTAATAACGAAGTGTGGTAAAAAGCAGAGTTATATCCAAACACGCGTCCTATTCTTATGCCCCATATGGTGATGCATATGTTTCCAAAACCCGACATGTGGTCAAATCTAAACTTGTTTTTATTAAAACAAATATAAATATGCATATAATAAATAATACTACTAATAACAATAACTTTATACAAATGCAAATAGTCATGAATAAAGTGAAAAAAGCCCCCCGAGGTGAAGAAGGCATGGAGGCAGTGGTTTTTATCTTTATGTAGAAAATAATATTTTTTGTAACATTTTAATCCTTTATTTTTTTTCATATGTAAAGATATATCTGTGTATTGCTGTAAATCCTGTGTGTATTAAGCAATGTGTAATCGATTGGACCTGCATAGGCGCATAACTTTAGACCAGCTTTTAGTTGGTCAATGGTGCGGTCTATTTCAGTTTATCAAAATAGCAACGTGCCAACAATGCGCCTTAACACACCTTCTTTTTAGACCAGCTCGCCCATGAGTCGACAAAGTGTCGCAAATGGATTTTCTATTCAAACAACGTGGCGCAAAACATGAAAATTACTGTTGCACTGGTCTGAAAATAGCAACAAAATGAGCCATCTTGCACCTTATTGCGCCAGGTGTATGATAGGGCCTTATATCTTTAAACTAAGTGAAGATTAAACTCTAACAAGTCTTTCATTTAACTTTAAACATATAAGATTACTTTTATTATCAACATTTCCCTCTCTCAATTCAATCCCATGGGAACTACATATCCACTAACCAGGTAGTTGCATCAACACAATTCCTTCATGTCCCGACACAAAATGATTAAGTTAACGTAATGTTTTACAAATAAAAGATGAATGAACTTTAAACAAATAAATTGTCCAAAGAATATACAAGAATTGTGTTGTTTCAGCTCATTTTGAAAGGGTAGTTTAACAAGCAGCAGTAGTCATTTTTTCAGTGTATTGAAATAATTATTTTGTTGTTGTTGTTATCAATTATGATATATTTCACATAGTTTTATTTAATTTTGTTTGATCGATATTATATGGAAACTACTATACAGTGCAACATTACCTATTCTAATCCAAATATTCTCTGGAAATGATAGTATAGTATAATATAATATAAGTGGAAATGATATAGTATACAAGTGCTACATGTATAGTATACAAAGCTTGTCTTCTCCACAGCCTGAAATCTATATTCATGTGGGGAATCTCATATGATCAATGAAAAGGGCCTTTAGTGGAAAAATACAATCCTTGCACCACCAGCAAATAGATGCATTACGTCCACATTTCAACCATACGCTTAAAAGTATCGAACGCAGACAAATTGTTACAAATGTGAACTGTCGTTTGTGCTGTTTAATTCCACTCCAGCCGCGCGAACAGCCTGACACCTCACAGACAGGATGTTGTCAAGCCTCTCTCGATTTTGCATTCTGCCTAATAATTGCCAAGATTATTTATGGAATTGTAATGCAGCACTGCTGTAGTAGCACCCCAGTATTAATACAAGCAGAGTTTTGGCAGGACAAGGTGTGCGTGCACGTGTGTTTTTTACAGCTTTCACCTCTTCGCAGCATTTTTGGCCTCTTCTCATAAGGGGTTTAATGAAGCAGTAAATATGAATGTGTCATAAAGAGCTCCAGCAGCTGGCAGGGTTATCAGCATCAGGTTATTAACAGCATCATTAGAAGGGGCCAGGCGTTTCCATTACTCCCAGCAGCAGGAGGGGGGACAGCCAAACAAACAAATGAATTTTACTCTGATTAACGTCAGCTTGGTTACAACTGAAGACACTCGGAGAGCCACAGGCTGGGAAAGATACAAGATTTCAGGGGTGAAGGGTGCTTTCACCTTAAAAACTTTATGTTGGTGCTGATAGCCTCGTGGGCAGTGTGCTGACATGTAGTGCTATTGCGCTTTGGGTGTCCTGAGTTTGAGCCCCAGTTTGCAGACCTTTCCTGATCCAATCCCCTCTCCCTCTCTCTCCTACTTTGCTTCCTGTATATATACAGTTGAAGTGAAAATTAGTTAGCTCTTATAAATATCTAGGTATTTGGATTGATGAGAGATTAGCCTTTGATATACACATTGACAAGTTATTGAAAAAGCTTAGGCCAAAATTAAGTTTCTTATACCGGTCAAAAAATAGTTTTCCTTATAAGGCCCGTAAGGAATTAGTATAGAGTGCATTCTTGTCTATAAGTGACTATGTTTACATGGACATCAAAAATCGAATTATTTGCCTTAATTTGAATAAGATAATAATATGATTAAGGTGTTTACATGAGTTGCTTTTTAAATGTTCCTTTCATGATCCCGTTTTACATGTTATAACGCATAGTTCGATTAACGTCATTGCGTCACCACGCTAACCACATTTCCTCCGGAGTTTCATGTAATTTCAGGTGTTTCATTCAGTCCCTGGTAGGTGCAGAGAATAGTGTCAAACACCCGTGTGTGTATAGAATATCCTGTCGCAAAACACAAAGACAAGTCTTACATGACGGTAATAGTTTGATTGCGGTGTTTACATGTCTGTGCTGCACTTCAATAATTACACATGTCTCCACATGTCTTAATCCGATTTCTGTTTAGTTCGATTATGACCTTAATCGGATTAAATTAATTAAAAATCGCTGTTTACATGGTAGACTCTTAATCAGAGTATTGTCTTAATCGTATTAAAATCGAATTATTGGTGTCTCGTATTAACGCACTCATTGATTATGGTGATCATCTATATATGCATGCAGCTGCTACTCTACTTAGAAAACTAGATTCTATTAATCACGCAGCAATATCCTTTGTCACAGGTGCAGATTCACAGATTCCTTAGATTGGTTATCTTTATATCGAAGGAGAAAATTACATTTCTACATATTTACTTTAAAGCTCTCTTAGGTAAACTACCATCTTATCTTTCTAATTTGCTAACAATTCACAAAAAATTACCAATTCACTAGATTTGGTTCCTGTATTTGGTAAACAGTCACAAGGGTATTGTCAAAGGGTATTGTCTTTTATGCTCCTATAGGGCTTGGAATGATTAGCAAAATCAGTTTGATATTGACACACTTCCAACTCTGAGTACCTTTAAACATCTTCTGTATAACGTTTTAAAGGATACCTGTAATTGCTTTTATTGATCTGATCTTTTTTATGAATGGTGATTGTGTAATTTTGTGGTATTGTTTTCTGGGATTTTTTTGTGTGAAACTTTATGTGCTGCCGTCTTGACCAGGTCTCACTGGAAGAAGAGATAGTACTGTCTCAATGTGATCTCCTGGCTAAATAAAAGAAATAAACAAATTAATAATCTATGTAGCTTACAAACAAATATAGCTTACATCAGAGCTATTTCCTTTTAATGGTGTTTCTAAGTTTGTTTTCTTCCAAAAGTGTCAAAATTTCCCTTATATAGGGAAGGCCCTTATATATATATATATTTGGTTGCAGAGCATTGTACATTAAGATATTTGTACATTAAATAATTTGTGCAATAACTTGTACATTAACTTAATTTTTTTTTTTTTATTATTCTTTATATATTGAACATTTTAGATTTAGAACTATATACAGTGATGCCTGAGATTGTCAACCAGGTGTCTTAAGGTCAGTTTGTCTGGTGATTTGTTTTTTTTTTATGCACTTTGTTTGACAGGAATCACGGGACAGATTAGTCTACTGAGCCAATCACAGTAGACAAGAAAAAAATAAACTTGAAAAGTTGAAGAAAAGTATTGCAGTAAAAGTACTAATACGCCATTAAAATGCTTTCTCTTTTGCATCCTCACAAGGATGGTCATATTTAGTAGAGTAATTCTGTGGCATCTAAAAGATTAAAATTGGCTTAAAGGGAAAGTTTACCCAAAAATGAAAATAAGATGTTGCTATAGGATGCTGTCTCTTTACTTGCTCTGAAAAAAGAGGGTTTTCAAAAATATCTTCTTTTTGTGTTCAGCAGAACAAAAGAAATTCAAAAAAGTTTGTAGCAAATAAAGGGTGAGTAAATGGTGACAGAAAAGTAATGTTTGGGTGAACTATTCTTTTAAAATAGCCCTTTCTGTCTCAGCGTGAAGAACAATTTAAAATAAACTAAAGAGCCCTTTTCCACTTTAAAGAAGCTAGTGGAATGAAAAGTTTATGTGAATGTTAAAGGTTCTCTGCGAAAATGTCCTCAATGTTGATTAAAAAGCTATTTTTTTTTTGCAAGTGCTGCTGCCAGTGTAGACGGCAGGACAGCTCAGTGAGATGTGTGTACTTTATTGTAACAGCTCATTGAATAGAGTCTGTTGCGTCGGCCTCTCTTGAACCCCACTGTCCACAGCTGTAATTCATTCCCGCTCATAAATGATTCAGCCCCGCTTTAGTAAGCGTAAACTCAACTTTCAAGCCCCTAAAATAGACGAGCTGTCATGCTCCTGGAGTTAGCTCTGCTTTCAGGTTTGGTCTTATTAAATTCGCTCTCTTTTTTTTTTGATGATTGCTGTCTGGCGGAGCTGCATCTGGTGCCGTGATTTATGACGGAGAGGTTTATGTATTTCTCGACCCTTTAATGAATGACATTTAACAGAGACACAACAGAGGGCGGCCGTCACATTGGAGTCAGTGTTCATCTCTTATCATTTTTCCACTGGTACTGGTTTTCATTCAGGAATTAATGCTATAGCTGCTTTTCCACTGACTCAAAGCTACAGTTACAGTACTGTAACTTTTGACACCCAAGCAGTTATTACTTTTTTTTTTTTTTTTTCTTTTCTTTTTTTTGCAAAACTGCTTCTGTCTCTTTGTGGAAATGATGAGTCATACAAGTAGAAGCAGGGATCGACCTGACGAAAATAAAATACACTTATTATAGGCTCACTGTAGTTTTTCAGCTCAAGAACATACATAGTTTGGAAGATGGGTGCGTGATGTACTCGCTCATTAAAAACGCTGAGCTAATTTTGAACAAACGTTACATACTGCAGCTTTAAGAACCAAATGATGATGACGGCTTGTTTCTACATCAATTTTATCATCTTTTTGCAGTTATGACAGATAAAATCATATTTATAAATATGAAAATGCTATTTAGCAGATGAGATATTTCTCCATCCCTGTGTTGTAAAAGCATATTGTTGTTTATATTATGCATGTTCTAATTATTTTTATGGGTTTTGTTGTTTTATTTCCTGGGGGGTTTTAAAGTAAGCATGAACTCTAGGGAAGTACAAATACAGTAGCATGAGGTGAATGTTAATGTATGGATGTTTTCCAATACTGGGTTGCAGCTGGAAGGACAAGGATGAATAAAGGGACTAAGACGAAGGAAAATTAATGAATGAATAATTGAAAGCAGTTAATTTAAATAACTAAGAATAATTCAACTGTACCACTCACAATTCTGATGATTGGCACTGAAAGATTAATCCTTGTCCATTGTTTGTTTATCTCTCCAAACTTTATGAGCGATAAAAAATGTCTTCGTTCAGACTTTAAACTAGACTGGCAGATATCTTTAAATCATTTTTTAATTTTCATGATCCATGTCTGTGTTTTCTTTTGATGATAAAGCCTTCTATAACAGTCCCATTTCATATTAGGTGGCCTTAACTACTATGCACTTGCATCAAAAAATATATACAATGTGCTAAATGTGTTCATAATGTAGGTGTTTGTAATGTAGGTTTAAGGGTGGCTTAAGGTATAAGGGGTGGTCAACAGTATAATTACAAATGTAAATTAATAGAAATTAATTACAGATGTAATTACATGCAGGTATCTAATCAATCACAGGTACAATATAAAAACCTTTGTTTACACAATAAGCACATTGTAACAAATTATTAATTTCAGTGTAAGTACATAATTGTTAAGGCTACCTAATATAAAGCGGGACCCATATTTTGTTTTCTAAATTAGAATTCTAAAGCTGCATAAAACATGTGCGAGAGTAATTCTGCTGAGTTCATTCCACTGGGGCGACCCCTAATAAATCAGGGAATAAGCCGAAGGAAAGTGAGTGATTCAACCGGAAGTTGAGAAGACGTTTATTTCAGTATTTTCATATACTTCCAAGTGAAACTAAACATTAAGTAGGAGGTGGGGCTTTATTTTTGCGCATTATTCCCTCATAGCAAACTAATGGTAAGAGGAGCATGGCTAAGAATACTGTGTCTGAGGCCATCAAACCGATGTCAACAGAGAAGGACCGCCACTCCAAATATGTAAGCAAGTGGTCAGATTTTGATTAAAGATTACCAAAACAAACTTTTTTTTCAGTGGATTAACTTGCACTGATTAATTGTTCACCTAAAGAATAACAATGTGCGCTTGCAAAGTAAACATTGTAAATTTGATTCCACACAGACTTTAATTGCAATTGTTTTGGGGCATACTAATATTTTGGGGCTAAAATATGAATTCTAAAATCAAAAAGTAAACTCAAGTTTTGATTGCGTAAGGGGTTTTAGGACATGGTTTGGTTACCACTGACTTTGTCAGAAAGTCATGGAGTTTTAAAATGACTTGAAACGTGGAACACTTCCAGACTATAGCAGTAAGAGTGCATCTTTTTTTTTTTTTTGGTGTCTGCAGGGTGCATTTGATGTCTTTTGTAGTGAAATCGCTGGAGGGATTGTGTGTGATATATTTACAGTATCTCCCCTGCTCTTTTCCAGCCCCCTCAGTGGCCCCGCAGAACATCCAGATCAACACTTTGTCATCCACTCAGCTGGAGGTGCAGTGGGAGCCTCCACCCGCCGAGACCCAAAATGGCATCATTCAGGGATATAAGGTGACACCCCTGAACCACCCACCTCGTCCAGTCTCCCTCATACTCCTATTATCTGTCCTCTTTCTCTCCTCCCCTTTACCTCTACTGTCATTTCAAGCTCTCTAGGGTGAAAGAATAACTACAGTCTGGTGCCTTCTGCTTCCTTTTCTTTCCTTCCCATGGATTTATTGTATTAGATTATGGTGTTAGATGGTATGTTTTATAGAACTGCCCATTGGGGGACATGAATTAATGATCACGGGTGAGGGTTAAGTGAGTGTCTGCTGAAATATATATGGAATTGATATATAAAAATGTCCTGGCAGTAATATGGTGGATTCATGTTAGTCCAGAGTCCCCTGTTGTTTTCAGTGAATTTTTCACGCTAAAACCCCTTGCAAATCTCATCTGGTTTTAAAGAGTTTATATGGCCACTGGTTTAATATAACAAATATGGATCATATGAAGAAGATGGTTGTGTACTGAATGTTGCTCATGCAGCCCATATTCATGCATATATTCTACTAAGTATTATAAACAATTGCATGAAACATATATTTTCTGTATAATTTGTCAATTCAGTGTGTCCGTCCCTATGTTCTGGTAAGAAAAGAGATAGAGAAAACATGCGACTTGCTCCAAGTGATGTCACTTCCTCTGGTGGAAAAGAAGGCATTGAGGCATGTCATTATTTTTATATTAAGTGATAGTGTTGAGGACACAACAAATGTAGATTAATTATTTGTCAAATCTGTTATTGTGATAGTTTAGTGAATCTCTCATTCACCTTTAAAAAAAATTAATATTATGAAAATACATCAAACTCTTTAATAATAAGCAGGGCTAGAGAGAATCTGCTGACATTTTTGGACTTTCAGCACAGAAATCAGATTCATGTGGAATGATTTTGAGGGTATGGTCAATAAAAACTAAATAAAATAATAATAATCTTTTACCTTTTATTTAAGGTTTTCAATGCAAATCACATTAGAAACACTTGTTTAGAAAACAAAGCAAGTCTCTCATATAATATATCCACTAAAAGTTGAAAATATTACTTACAAAAGTAAAACATTTTTACATAAGTGAATGAATAGATTGAATGATGGGCTCAAACATTTGCACCCACAGATTCTGTGCGGGCCTAACAATAAATTAAAAAGTTCACTGGGTTATTTTTTTTATTATTTATCTCTCATTAATTAATTAGGTAACACTTTCATTTAAGGTGACGTAATTACACGTTTCATGTACTTACTATAGTAATTACTAAAATGTATAATGCATAATTACATGTAACTAACCCTAAACCTAACTTACATTCTAACCCCAACCATATAGTAAGTATATGTAATTAATTAACAAGTAGTAAAATGAATAGTTACACTGTAACTACGTCACCTTAAAATAGAGTGTAACCATTAATTAATTTTATTTTATAATATTCAATCATTTCTACTGTGTAATCAGTCAGGGCTGAAAGGGTTTTGTTCTAGCAGACGAAGCTTTCGTTTACATGTCTCTGTTTGGCTGTAGATCCTCTACTGGGAGATGGACAGTCAGAATGAGACGGAGAGAGTGAAGATTCTCTTCCGACCGGAAACCAACATGAGGCTGAAGAACTTGACCAGCTACACCTACTACATGGTCAAACTGTTGGCCTTCAATGCTGCAGGAGATGGGCCATTCAGCGAGCCCAGGAGGGGACGCACTCTTCAGGCAGGTGAGCGGATGCACAAATCATCCAAACGGCCATTAAACTCCCATTCAGAGGTAATGACAGAGCTCTGAGCTGAGAGCAAACTGTTACACCTTTACCAGCTAACCGATAAATCTGACCGCAGACAGAACACCAAGGGCAGCACGTCCACTTCCATATTGTGTTCTTCCCCATGCATGAAAACCAGGTCGACACCTGATCATATTTTGGAGCGTGTGGCGTTATATAGCCATTGCATCATTCACATTAGCAATTCATGTGTTCTACATTAAATCATTCAGTCTGTAAATGTTGTCGGACTGAATTACACAGATGCGGGGGAATGATTTGACCCCAGGCTTCAGGGAGGGGCTCATTGCCCACATTTGAGAATTATTCAAATGGTCTGGATGTGACCTCATTTGTTCAAACAGAGGAAACTCAGCAGCTCTACCTCTCCTTAGCATTTCCTAAAGCAAAAAGCTACGTTTGGGTAAGAGGACTGATTTGCATAGCTGGTGTTGTAAAGTCATTAAGAGAGTGAAGCGCGGTGTTTGTTATTTATTAAACATATTAGACTCTGAGAGCAGCATGGTGGCTCAGTGGTTAGCACTGTCGCCTCACAACAAGAAGGTAGCTGGTTCAAGTCCCAGCTGGACCAGGAGGCATTTCTGTGTGGAGTTTGCATGTTCTCCCTGTGTTCCTCCGGGTGCTCTGGTTTCCCCCACAGTCCAAAAACATTTGTAAAAACATAACTAAAATTGGCCATAGTGTATGAGTGTGTGTGGGAATGTGAGAGTTTATGGGTGTTTTCCAGTACTGGGTTGCAGCTGGAAGGGCATCCGCTGTGTAAAACATATGCCGGAATAGTTGGCGGTTCATTCCGCTGTGGAGACCCCTGATAAATAAGGGACTAAGCCGAAGGAAAATGAACTAATGAATTAGACTTTGATTAAATCTGACTGGACAAACCACATTTACTCACACCTGTGACTGGATGCCAATTCATTTTTTTTATTAATGTTGTTTTTTAGTGAGTAGCTATGTTGCTTTATGTGAAATTTATTTATAAACTAATTTCGAGAGGATCACATGCTTATGATTGACCACAGCTGGTCCCGCATTAGCTAATGCATGATTCACCAATAGGATGATTCCTAACTCACTATAAATAACCAGAGTTTCTTACCTCAGTCATCTTCGTCTTGAAGAATCACTCCTTCTACCCCTACTCCTCCTTCTTTTTCCTTGATAGGGTGGCACGGCGGCCCAGTGGTTAGCACTGTTGCCCCACAGCAAGAATGTCACTGGTCCAAGTCTTTAACAGGCCAGTCAACGTTTCTGTGCGGAATTCTCCCCATGCTCGCGTGGGTTTCCCCCGGGTTCTCCGGTTACCTCCCAAAGTCCAAAAACGTGAATTGGCATAAGTGAATTGACCAAACCAAATTAGCACCATAGATGAGGTCTTAATCAGTAGTATATCTCTTTGTAGCAATCCCTAATTTGTCATTAGCCATAAATAAGCAAGGGAGTTCTCGAGACCTACCTGAGTTCAAACGCCCGTCTCGCCCTGGGGATGGGGCCCCGTGCCTTATGAGCTCAGGGCTCTCTCCCGGGACAGCATGCCAAACACACTTTAAAATCAATCATCAGCTAAGTGTGAACTCTTAAAATGTATTTTTTAAATGTGCATTAATTAATACGAATAGTTACAATTATTTATTAAACTAAAGTATATAAAACTATTTATTGAAGATTTATTGTATATATATATAAATATATATATATATATTGTCATATATGACATACATGTTTTTTCTAACAGTAAAATGAAAAATGTTGTTTTTTAACATTGGAATAGCCATAGTTGAAATTCTGACCATTCATTTAAAAGTAAAATAGAAAATATTTGTCACGTTATATATACATTCAAGCCTTCTACTGAAATCTTATAATGGAACTTTGAATGTCTTTAACCTAAAAATAAGATATTTTTTCTATTAGTGCCTTTTCCTAATGCTGCATATAATTGTGTATGAGTTACTAGACCAATGTTTTTTCACAACAGTGAAACTTTGAAAGACATGTCTGAAGTAAAATTGTGTATTTGCTAATAGAAAGTTGGGCTTTTGCTAAAACAAAGTTATGTTTTTGTTAGTGGAAAGTTGGTATATTTAAAAACCCAAGAAAAAGTATAGCGAATACTGAAATATACATGTGATTAATGTCACCATTATGGCCATTCAAGGTGGAAATACTCAGAAATCTTTTTGGTTGTGTAATTTTAACAAAATAACAATGTTAGAATCAAATATACCCACATTTAGGATAATCAAGGTATAGTTATTAAAAAGGTCAAAATGACTGCCTTGGTAGGTTAAATGCAAAATGTTTTTTAAAAATCTTGCCAGTTTCTTCATTATTTCTGGCTCTTGTCTACACTGTATGACTTTTTGCAATACATTTGATTTAAAATTGAAGTGAAGTTAAAATGTGGTCAAGATCTTCATGCGGTTCCATTATGCACAAGAGCATTGCTTAATCAAGGTCAAATCAGAGTAACACAAACACAGTCTCAAGCAGCTGATTGCTTCAATTGTATTTCATGTCATTTATGATGAGTGTGTATTTGTCACATTGATTGAACTGTGTGGGTTCTCTCAGCGCCCAGCACCCCCAGCTTCATCAGTTTCTCTGAGGTGACCAGCAGCACTCTGAATGTGTCCTGGGGTTTCCCTCTGTCCCCCAACGGTGTGGTGGAAGGGTACAGGGTGGTGTATGAGCCCACCGCCCCAATTCAAGGTCAGTCATGGCTAAATACACTACTCCTAAGCCAAAACCTGCATTTATTTTCTCCACAGGAAATTGATTTTTAACAAAGAGCTATAAACCATTACAGACAGACCTACTGTGTGCTCTGAGGTTGTTATTCGATGGTATAAACTTTTGTTAAATCCATCACTCTGCATTATATAAAGTTCTTTAAATAATCCTATTTAACAGTGGAATTTATTCTGAAAAACCAAAAGTTTTCTTACCAGTGCTGGTGTAGTTATTAGAACAGAAATATAAGTCTCCTTTCATGTTCATATGCTCTAAAACAAGGGTCACCACACTCGGTTCTGGAGGGCCGAGTGTCCTCCAGATTTTATTTTTACACCAATCAAACACACCTGAACAAGCGAATCAAGGTCTTACTAAACACGGTTGATCCCTTGTGAACTTTTGTGATCTCATTCAAAAGGCACTATGTAATTGCTTCTAATGTTCTAATGTGTTCATTGAATATGTTTAAATATATACAATAATGCAAATACAAGACGTTAAAACTGTTCAAATGTTGCATTAGGACCTCATTAAGTGAAGAAAAGGAAACAAAGCAAAGTATTTTTTACTTACATTACTCAGTTGACAAAGTAAAATACATTTAATTGATTTCACTGCTATTATAGATTGTGCAATTATAGAGTGCAACGTCAAAAAAGGTTTTTACATACACATAAAAGTCTTTAGAAATAGACCAAAGAGATTTAAATGCCAAACTCATCTTAATCTTAATGATAATGATCTTAATGATACGAGCCATAACCATTTGAACATCAATGATTTCCATGTGAAACAAAATCACACACAAGCTGGACTACAACTGCAAAGATTTGCACCGTGTACGCCTGCCTTTAGAATCAAATTTAGAAAACAAATTTCACCCATGAGCTTGTTAGCTCCACTCACTTCTATAGCACCGCAAATAACATAAGGTCAGTCCAAATACCATATCATTTTACATTTAAATGTATTGTGTCTATAGATAAAATCAACAACTTTAAATTAATAGTTTTATATTTTTTGGTTTCAATTTGCATCATCATTTACAATGCTTTGTGGATTTGTAGTTCTTTCTGTCATTAGAAGTACAGGATTTTTGACACTACATGTGTCTTGTTATCTGACTTTTTTATTTTTTGCTTCAAATCATGGCTTTATTCATGGCTTACAACACTTTAACAAAGAATTTTTACAATCTCTATGGAAAAATGTAATGTGAAAAATACTTTCAGAACCAGCAGAACTCTACAGTAGTGCATTTTTCCACGGTTTTCATAATGTTATTGCTCTAACGGTGGCTTTTTTTTTTTACATCGCCAGTAGTGACTGAATTCTATTTTGATGTTTTATGATGAGTTGTTTATATAAAACTCATTTTCTAGTGACTGTTTCCATGGCTCTTTGTTAAGATTTCTTAAACCCCGGAGCAGAAAATGTCTGGCTTTAATAATGTCAGTGTTTATAGTTTATAACACATAAATAGAGTAATTGATTTTGAGACAAACTCGCTGCAGGAAGGCAGATTCTGCAGCATTGCAATGTTTGTTGTTGTTGTGAGATAGTATGTAATCGTGTGTGTGTG
>CAIGQW010000272.1:5969294-5984451 GCA_903798125.1 Danio choprae
AATGAGAGTGTGTGGATGTTTCCCAGTGATGGGTTGCAGCTGGAAGGGCATCCGCTGCGTAAAACATATGCTGGATAAGTTGGCGGTTCATTCCGCTGTGGTGACCCCAGATTAATAAAGGGACTAAGCCGAAATGAAAATGAATGAATGAATGAAAACTTATGAAATTTTGAAACATTTGAAAATTAGTTTATAACTGCAATACTAACATGTTATGTCTCTGTTTAAACTTATGAACTGTAAAAATAGTAAAGTCTATATGCATGTGCCAATAATTGAAATAAAATGAAGGACTACAGCACTACATGTGTGCAGGAAACTAGTGTCTCTTTACAACATGGCATTGCTAACTAATGTGTGAATAAGAGATCATTTTGAAAAAGTCTTCTGTACACTAAACATTTCAAATAGCATAGAGGAAAACTATTTTATATAACATAACCTGATTCATATCAGCAGAATTTTTTAATCTAATATTTGAGTGAAATTAATGAAAAATATTGCATGTAAACAGACCTATTGAGGCTGCAAATATTGTGCAAGCAAAATC
Organism: Danio choprae; assembly: GCA_903798125.1. Lineage (NCBI taxonomy): Eukaryota > Metazoa > Chordata > Actinopteri > Cypriniformes > Danionidae > Danio > Danio choprae. Next base: position 5,969,845 of record CAIGQW010000272.1, read on the forward strand.
CATGTAGAAAATATGAACAATCTACTTCCCTATATTCCCCTAAATCTTTATATATATATTTGTTTTTCTTAAACAGCTCAAGTGGACACCCCGTTTTATGAGGAGTGGTGGTTTCTCATTGTGCTGGCACTGTGTGGCCTGATTCTGCTGTTGCTGGTGGTTTTTGGTCTTGTCCTGCACGGACAGAACAGGAAGTACAAGAGTTGTGGAACAGGTGACCTAAAGCGAACCTCTTCAGCCTTCTAATGACACATCCATCCATCCATCCTCTCGCACATCATTATATTCTATAAATCCACATGCATATTCATCCAGATAAACACATCCACCCACTCAGACTCCCACTCCGTCCAGCAAACCGTGATTAAAGTTCGACCCAGGTGTTGTTTTTGCTGTGATGATGATATGCTGACTGCTGTAGGTAAAGCTGTGTCCACGGTGGAGGAGACGGTCACGCTGGACAATGGAGGATTCACGGCTCTGGAGCTCATCAGCAGGCCTGTTCATGTGAAGGGCGTCTTCTTGAGGAAGAATGGCACCAGGTACTGTACAAAAACAGCTTATGTTTGTGTCAGCCCACTGTGTATTTCAAAATGAAAACCCATTTCGTGCTAGTTTAACCAGTTTTAAATGAGCCCATATTAGATTACTGTTTAGTTTAATTAATTGTTGTTTAGATTAATTATTGTTGTTAAGGAATTTGTTTGTATGTTAAAGGATTTGTGTATGTGAAAAGCTAATGGTCAAGTCAGGTTCAATTCATTATGCTAAGCTAAAAGTGACCCCGCCAGAACAAGAAATGGGCTGAACGTATTAAAAAAGGGTTCAAGTTAACTGTTTAAGTCTAGGATACATTGAAACAATAGAACATACGTCCATACGTGATAACTCAACAATGTCTGATTGCTATGGCCTGGTAAATTTAGCATTATAACCATTTATAACCACCAAAATAAGTTTGATTTTTTTTTTTCAAGTGAGTTGAGCTGCTTATGAACACAGGATTGTGGCAAATCTAAATTACCCTTCATTAATATGATTGAAACAAGCTTTATCACTCTGTTTTATTACGACTGATTAGATACACAAACTTTGCAAATCGACTACACAATTTATTCATCTTGTCCCAACACAAATCAATAATAACTTAACAAATTTAAGTGGATTAAACATAAAACAATTAAGTTGTCCACAAAAAATCTCAAGAATTGTGTTGTTTCAGCTCATTTTAGATAAGTAGGTTGAACAAGCGTCAATATCAGTTTTTTGAGTGTAGTGTGTTGGTTGTGTGAATTATTTTTCATATTATATATGCAGTTCCCAACCTTAAAGGCATAGTTCAGACAAAACATAACATTCTGTCCAACACTCATAGCCACCCCTAGCCCAATGTTCTTCAAACCTGTATTACTTTTTTCTTCCTTGAAACATAATATATTTAAAAGATTTTCAGTTGTATTTTCCCCTCTCTTTCTCCATACAGTAGAATTCAATGGTCACCAAAACTGCTGGATAGCAGCATTCTTCAATATGTTGAAGAAAGAAAGTAATACAGGTTTGGGACACCATGAGAATGAGTAAATAATGACAGATTATTTTGTATCCAAGGCAGGAGTGTGCAGTTCTGTAGAATCTGTCCAGGACTGTTGTTTTCATCTCACTTCCACAGGTTTTATAATCCTCACCCACTCCTGCTTAAAATTCACTATACCTACTTGCTGTTTGCTAACAATGATTTTCTTTCTAAACTGACTTAATGTAATCATGTTTCTGCAATCTCACGTTTTAAAAGAGTAGAGTAACTATGACATTAATTCGTATGCAAAAACCTGAAAGCGAGTTAGCATTTTAGCAGTTCCGGTTCCCTCGTCCCAAAGTCGATGGGTTTTTTGAATGGGATTTCAGTTAAATCGCTTAAATAAGGTTTGTGGCTAACACAAACTCAAGATACTTTCACGTTTTATTCTATGATATAAAACACTTCAGTTACATCACGCTCTTAATTTTTTACATCGGTTACGCTGCTCTAAAAAGACAGTTGCTATCAAGTTGCTAAATGAGACTACAGGCGTTGTCGGAGACATTATATGTCATCGAGCTGAACTGGTCTGGAACACAGCCCGCTTGCGTTGGGCATTTATATTTGTCTGTTATTTAAGTATTTTCATGAATAGTATTTTTCTAATTGGGAATTCATATTGTGTGTGTAGATAATGCCTTCTCTTGTAAAGATTGTCGACCAAGACAGATTAATTTGTTAATCCTTTATTTTAATTAAATGATATTATGAAGATACTGCTTACCAGTGCAGTCTGTCTCTTTCCTGCTCTCAGTAATGCAAACGTGTGAATAAATGTGTAAAAAATACATGTTAACTGTCATTTTAACGTGATCAATTGATTTTTCGTCGTTTTTTTTTTCTTCATCTGAACACATTTAACTATGTCATAACTGCAATATTTACACTCCTTAAAATGTATAGCATATGTGACTGCATGGGCTGCTTTTCGCTGTGCTTCGTGACAAAAAAAAGAATATTGAATGTTGTTCTCTATCCATGATGGAACTTGCAGGCGTATAGACTTGTCCTTCACGCCTCATTTCTGTCGTCTGTTACTAAGGTATCGGGCTGTATGCACGCGAGCGATACACTTATTTAAAAATGTATTTCCTACGTAAAAAACTATCCAAAAGGCACGTAGGTCTATACAGATGTGTTTTTGCGTATTTATTTGTTGATAATATATAGCGTGGATTATAATATAATAAACCGAGTAAATCTTTGTCATGGACCGTATTTCTAAAAATAAGCTTGAAAAGTTGTCTGTAGCAGGGTGGTGCTGACGTCCCAGGCGAGCGCCCCGAAGGCACTGTAGTCCGTTTTTACCCTACTGTTAGCTTTTCAAATCTTGCGTTTGCATTTACGCCCCAAAAGTTTTAAAAGTTGTATAAAGTTGTGTGAGGATTTTATTTTATTTTTTATTTTATTTGTCTTGTATATAATTTTTTTTAATCGTATTGTTTTGTAACATTGTTTTGTTTCTTGTCTAGAGAATTTGCTTGACAAAAACTCTCTCAGAACTCTCAGGTGCATTTCTAGCACATTGTTAGAGTGGCTGACTGTAGTATTGGTAACCTAGTAACAACAGTAAACAAAGCAAGCATAAGGGAGACAGCTGATTAGTCACAAGAGTGTATTGGTCACTACTTAAAAGTTCATTCAGCAAAATTTGTTTCCATCTACCATCTTTCACATTAAGCCTTTTCACACATGTCTAAAACCACCACAAAAAAAAACAATTGTTTATTTTATTTTAAGGGATTTTTATTCTCATGTCTCAACATACAGTGTCTCAATGTTTCATGAACCTTGGACAGAAAGTCTCTGCAGTAACCAAACCTTCATTAGCAGAAAGAATCAAAAGACCAAAGTTTACATTTTTAACTTGCTTCTTAAGTAGTGGACAAGCTCAACATAACATGCATAACATCTACTTGGCTTTGTCCACATCTTATTGGATTAACAAAATCATTGCAATATTAGGTGCCTTAGGATTTTAAGACACTTAGGAAAGAGGGAGGTAGGCCAGTAATCATAACGGGGCAAGATTTTTTATTTGCATTGCTTTAACATTTCCTAATCTTTTCCTTCAGATCTCCTCCACGGCCCAATCCAGCCGGACTGCGCTATTCAGACGAAGACATCTGTAGCAATTACAATGGTGTGGTTTCCACCGAGAGCACCGCGCTGACAGAGAGACCTGCAGAGATGTCTGAGTCTGAGGTACAGTTATGCAGAGTTACTCTGATTTTGGACGTACATCAGCTCTTGCGTACAGTGATTCTATAACTGGAGAACATTTGCATTACAAAAATAAAAATGTTGCCCTTTGAATAAATTCTTTCTATTATCTTATTGAAAACATATTTATTTGAATAATAATTCAGTGATTGCCAAACACAGGTCACTTTTTGTTTTACTTTTAATGGGAAAAATGAGATTTCTTTATAGTGTTATTTATCAATTCTGCTCCACAGTAACAGAGTTGATGATTTTAAACTTTCTAACCAAAAATTCCAATTACTAGCATTAATGCTTACAGTACATGGCATCAACAGAATCATAATTAAATGACTATTGAACAACCAACTGTGCGATCAGTTATAAAGCCTGTGTTCCTTTTGATACTATGGTCAAAATTTTGGCATTTGGTTAAATAATTATTGGTGCATAAACCTCTCAAATCGAAATGTTTGAGTGTATGGATCGCTTTCAGTGCTTCAAACCTAATCAGTGAGAAGTGACATAGTTTTCTGCATCTTATGTAACTGTGAGAGATAAGTCCATCAGTTTAAAGGTGAAGTATGTTGCGGTAACAGAATCAAGGCAAGATTTATGGACAGATATTTTTTTAATGAGATACAAGTTATTTTTAAACAATGCAACGTTGTACAATCAGGAAAATAAATACTTATGGTATATTTCACCCAAAAATGTAAATTCTGTCATCATTTACTCACCCTTCACTTGTTCCAACCCTGTTTGATGTTCTTTCATCTGTCAAAAAAACAAAGACAGCTGGAAACCTGTAACCATTGACTTCCATAGTAATTATTTTTCAAAATATCTACTTTAGTGTTCAGCAGAAAAAAGAAACTTATAAAGCTTTAAAACCAAACAAGAGAGAAGCAAATAGTGAGTACATTTTCATTTTTGGGTGAACTATTCCTTTAGGGCTTTAATAAATTAAAGTTAAATATTACAAAATAAATACAATAATAACACAAGAAAAATACACTGACTCATTTGGACAACAACAATTCATAATTTTCAACTTTAGACATAACAAAATAACAACTTTAAGTAACAAAATAATCAAATATTTTTCAAATACATCTATTCATTCATTTGCCTTCGGCTTAGTCCCCGATTTATCAGGCGTCACCACAGCGGAATGAACCGCCAACTGCTCTGGCATATGTTTTACGCAGTGGATGCCCTTCCAGCCTTAACCCAGTACTGGGAAAATTTTCAAATGCAACCATTTGAAAAAAGCTGAAAGATATAACGACTTTGTACACCAAATGTTCCTGCAATTATAAAATCACCCTACAGTAAATTGCAGCATAACATGATTTTTCTTGTCACATTTCCACTGATCAGGCCACAGACAGCGAATGTGAAGAGGAGCCAATCAAACACTCGTTCGTCAATCACTACATGAGTGACCCGTCGTACTTCAACTCGTGGAAGCGGCAGCAGAAGGGGCTGAAGCAGACGCTGGCCTGCTCCTACGAGGAGTGTGCCAGCGGGGACAACGAGTCCTACTATCAGACAGTGGTGACGCAGCACAGTGTTGGTGGGGTCTACACCCCTGCCGGCCAGCCTGCGCCAGGCTCACGGACTCCCGTCACAGGCTTCTCGTCATTCGTGTGACGCACAGGACCACCCGCACCCTTCTTTGTGGCTCGGACAACATAGTTGCAGAGGATCTTCTCTGATTTGGCACAGCACTATCACCACGAGCACTACAAAAGAGACATCACGTGTGAACGTTCGTCGAGTTGCTGGATTCTGAATGTACTCGATTAGCGATCATTATTAAGAGGAGATAAACAAACAAAAAAAAGAGATTTTTATACGCCAATACCGAAGAGTTACTGTTACTGTACCGTGTCCCTCCTCCTGTTTGCAGCCTTGGTTGTGAAAGATGCATAAATGTCTGTGGTTTTTAATAAGCAGGACTCACCGGTCGATGTGATGAGACACATATACACGCGTAACATTCCTCCCCCATCACATTGAAATGAACATGGGGGAAAAGCGAAGTGGAAAAACACACTGTAATTACTGTATACTCTTGTCTGAATAATTTCATCTCAGCGTCAGTGTCCCTATATATACATGTTGCACTTGAGGTCGCAAAGGTCATGAAATGTAAATCTTCTCTAATGGATTTAATTCGCGTTCATGCAACCAGGATAATGAAGCACGGATGTTTTCAGTATATTCTTTTATAGACTCACCAGCAAAAAACAAAAGAACAAACCTACGGAGGTTATTGGAAATGGTCTGGCTTTCTGCCTCTGTGTGATTGGACGGTGAGACGGTGCCAGATGTGTTGTGATTTGTGCCATTGCTCATTCTCACACACATATCAACATTCAAGTTCTTTTTTTTTTTCTTCTGGCTTTTATTTTTGTTCCTGTCTGTTCGGCCTGGCTTAGGAACTGCAAACACTCACTTGAAATTATTTAATAATCGAATGTATGACTTGTGTGTGAGGAGATCAGTATGCAGTTGCTTTGCACATACGTTCTGCACTCTTGAGCCATAAATCTTTGAGTTTCCTCCTTTACTTCAGTATGATTGGATATTTGCTTTTCTTTTCTTTTTTAACAGGCTTGTAAAAAGTGTAATTTTACAGTGCGATTTTAAAGTTAATTTGTATGAGTTTTGTCGTTCGCTATAGTGTTCTTCAGAAGTGACGTACAGTAGTTCTGTTGTACTTTCATGAGAAGTATGAATTTTTGCAGTTCTTGAAAATGCCAACACAACAAATACAGTAATCAAACAAGAGTGTACTGTTATGGAAATGTTTGTTTCTGTCTCACCAAGTGTTTTAGCACAAATGTATGTCATGGACGTTCATGAAGTAAAGGTTTTTTTATGATAAATTAAATGCTTGTTGTTGACTTCAATGCCTCAACAACTCCAGAGATGTTTTCTTGATATTACTATCTAGCATACACATTAATTTTTTTTTTATATTCTATGCAGATTGTGGAAAATTTCATTTCAAATGATCAATGAAAATACCATATTTTTATTTTGTTTATTTTTTTATTACTGTGCTGACTGAAAACTGAATGTTGGGGAGTTGATGGACAGTTTTAATTTATGTAAGAATCTGCACAAAGGAGAATAGAGTCATGTCATTTAAAAATTAAAAGTCATTCAGCTAAATTAAAAGCAATAACAATACACAATAATTCATGAAGCAAATGATTGTAAAATTGTAATCATTGTGTAACGAATGACAACTTAAACTCAATTTCTGAACAACATCCTTATTTTAAAATCACCTTTTAGGCCTTCAGTTTTAATATCTTCTTGTTTAAAGTGTAACAACCAAGTGTTTTATGTAGTTTGCACAAAACATATTCAATACCGATAGGTCTACTTACTGGCATCAATTGCTAATCTATTTCAATTTTGGAAAGAAAAACAAACGAAGCGGAACAAAGCATGGACTATAATTAATTGACATGTGGCATGACAACATTATTTTGCAATTTGCAGCGCCAGTAGGCCTAAGTAATAAACGTCTGTCATAAAGCCATAAATGTCGAACTCAGTTTGAAGTCAATTTCGGTTTTTGTCCAAAGGGTGTCACTATAAACTGTGAAATTACAATGAAGGACTTGTTTTGAGCAACAGAACATCAGGTTTGTTTTTGTGAAGACTCAGAAGAGCTCTGTTGAAGAGCGGTAGTGAGGTGAGTGAAATCGTCGTACTTTATACTCTTAAACCTTTTCGCTTTATGTGTGCTTCTAAACAAGGAAACCCGTTAACACTGATAACTCAACCAAAAACAGTAAAACCTGTTAAAACGATTACTGTTTTCTCACTCTCTTATATGACCCAACTTCCGGATCACTCTCGGCGTGAACGCGAATAAACCACAGCATTTGTGTACACGAGGACATTACATTGAAAAATAGAGTGATTTACTATGATTGATTTCTCATCTCTGTCTGTGACCTGGACATTGGTGGTTCTCGTCATAACTCTCCTGTTTATGTAAGTATTCATTTACAAGAACAGATCAAAGCATATACAATTTAAATGTGTAGCTGTGTGTTGTCTTATATTTGTGCATTATTTTATCACACTGTAAAGCTCATTTGTAATCTGATATCTTTGTTATTGACTACACTGTAGTTACGGTGTTTGGCCACATGGATTTTTCAAAAAACTGGGAATTCCAGGACCAAGACCTTTGCCATTTGTTGGCACAATGTTCTCATACTCTAAAGTTAGTATTTGATTATATAAGGTATAAGAATGCGTACTTAAATGATCCTGGAGCTATACCAGTAATTAATTGTCTCTATGCAAATGTCTTCTAGGGTATAGGTAATTTTGACATTGAGTGTTCTAAGAAGTATGGAAAAGTATGGGGGTGAGTATCAGTTATATGATTTATGTGTTCAAGAATTAGTTCAAAAAGTTATGTAATAAAAACCATTCTAATAAGTGGACTTGCTGCTTAAGAAACAGTTGTTCTGCTTAATAGTCTTGTTGAGTAGAAAGTTCAAAACAACAGCAAATCTTTGTAATTGAAATTTTAGTAACATTATCAATTTCTTCATTGTCAGTTATGATCAAATGAATGCTTGCTAAATTAAAAATAATAATAATTTAAAAACTTGCTGACTCCACACTTTTAAACGATATAGTTATTTGCACAGATAAGATTGTTAACTGATCAATATTTCTTTCATTGCTTAGGATCTATGATGGAAGGCTTCCAGTGCTACTAGTTACTGATCTGGAAATGATCAAAACGATTATGGTGAAGGAATGTTATTCTACCTTCACTAACAGAAGGGTGAGGACAACACCGATGTACTAGAAGTGTCATAATAACATAAAGAAAATTACTTCTTTAAGACCCAGTAGCAATGTAAGGTGTCCGTTCTGTGTTGTCCATGTCATGTGATTTTTTCGTTCTGTTTCCCACCGTTTCCCATGTTCATTAGTTTAATCTGTGTTCATCCCCTGTGTCCTATCAAGAAATCAATCATCATTTGGAGTCATCATTTTCTTTTACAGAATATAAATCCAGATTTGGTTGGGCCTTTTGCTGATGGAATTACTTTGGTAAAAGATGAGAGGTGGAAGCGAATCCGTGGTTCACTCTCTCCATATTTCACTAGTGGACGACTGAAGGAGGTACAGTGAAGGCCTTTAAAGAGACAGTTCACCCTAATATAAAATGTACTCGCTCTCATGTTGAACTGAACCCGAGTTACTTTCATTTGTCTCTGTATAACAAAATAAGATATTCTAAAGAAATATTAGTGCTTTTGTTTGTACAATGGAGATCAATATTGTTTCATCAGGTTTTAAAATAAATTCAGCATATGTCATTGCTGTCATGAAACTTTTTTTTATATAAAATGTGTTATTTTTTACTGTAACACTTTTGTTACAGCTTTTTTATTGTTACTGTTTTTTAACATTTCAGATATTTCCCATTGCTATTACACATGCTGATCGCTTTATTAAAAATATGGAAAAGAGAGACCACAATCTGCCAGTTAAAATAAAAGAGTATGTGACAGTTTTCCTTTATAACATCAGACATAATAATCATAAATCTTTTGTTACAAAATAAATGATCACTATATTATATATTAACAAGAAACCCCTATTTGTGTTTCAGTGTTGTCGCCCCATACAGTTTAGATGTCGTCGCCAGCTCATCCTTCAGCGTTGACTTCGACTCCATAAACAAGCCTGATGATCCTTTTGTTACCAGCATCAAAAAATTTTTCAACTTCAGTCCACTCAATCCTCTCTTTCTGCTTTTAAGTATGTCATTTTGATTTGATTTGTACATGAACCGTATAAAGTCAGCTAGAAAATTATTATTATTATGTTTTTAATTTCAGCTTTATTTCCCTCTGCTGCAAGTCTTTTGGGGAAAATGGGAATAAGTGTGTTTTCAAGGTCAACTATGGATTTTTACTACAAGGCCCTGAGAAAGATTAAGGACGAGCACAATGAATCAAATGTTTGTTTGCCATTTTTTCACTCTTCAGATCCAGTTTCAGATTTCTTCCATATCAGATTTGTCTGAAATGTTGACGCAGCAGTAAATTATGATTAATATTATTTTGTGTTTTTTAATCAGGGTCGCGTAGACTTTCTCAGACTCATGATCCAGAATCAAATACCTGATGATCAAGTGAAGGACACCACCAGTGAACAACCAGTAAAAGGTCTGAGAGACATTTTGACATTACATTTCACTTTAAGTTTCATTTCATATACTTCTGACTTTCCCTAGATGTTACCTGTTTTTAAACTTTTTGTGGTTGTTGTTTTTGTACATTCACTAGGATTAACAGACCATGAGATTCTCTCCCAATCCTTCATTTTTATCCTGGGCGGCTATGAGACTACAAGCACGACTCTTACTTACCTCCTCTATAATTTTGCTACTAATCCAGACTGCCTGGAAAAGCTGGTTGAGGAGATTGACAAAAACTTCCCTCTTGATGTGAGAACAATTCATTCTGCCCTCTTTGAATGAAAAAAGGCTCATTTTACAACTCTCCTAGAGTTAAACAGTTCAGTTGTACCATTTTTTTAATCGTTCAGTCAATCTCAGGGTCTGGCAGGGGCACTTTTAGCTTAGCTTAGCATAAATCATTGGATCGGATTAGACCATCTTGCTCAAAAATTACCAAAATTACCTAATTTTCTTATTTAAAGCTTGACTATTCTGTAGTTACATTGTGTACTAAAGACTGTGGAAAAGTAAAAGAGTTTCAGAGTAATAATCACAGTGGTGATATTACACAGTGCCTGAAAAATGTCCCCAGCTAGTAACTTCCAATGTTACATGCACATGCTAGTTGGTTATATTGATGGAAGTTTGTCAATTTTCAGGCACTGTTGTGCCTGATGCAGTCATGGTACAGCAGCAAAGTTCCCTTACTATTATGCCAGAGTATAGTTCCTAGACAAATCGCCATAGAAAATAGCAATTTTTCAGTCTTAGTACACAATGTAACTACACAAGACTCAAGCTTTAAATAGGAAAATTATCTAAACTCTAGATGCTAATGGTCTAATCTGATTCTATGATCTGTGCTAAGCTAAAAGTGCTCCCACCAGACCTGGAGATAGATTAAACCTTGACTGTTTAGCTCTAGGAGAGTTGTAAAATGGTAAAGGAACAGGTTGTAACAAACTGTAATATTAATTTTTGCAGACTCCCATAACATATGACGCGTTGATGAGAATGGATTACTTGGAAATGGCCATACATGAATCAATGCGTATCTTTCCCGCTGGTCCTCGATTAGAAAGGGTCTGTAAGAAGACAGTAGAGATCAACGGCATCACCATACCAAATAACACACTGGTTGGAATTCCTTTGTATGTTTTAAGTCGCGACCCAGAGCTCTGGGAGTCTCCTCATGAGTTCAGGCCTGAGAGGTGATACATTTACCAAATTGTTTGTTAAGACATTATCAAGGAAGCAAAAATTGCAGCACTTTCTGATACATCTTTTCAGGTTCAGTCCAGAGAGCAAGTCAGAGATCAACCAGTGTGCCTTCATGCCTTTTGGACTCGGGCCTCGAAATTGCATTGGAATGAGGTTTGCTCTAATGATGATGAAGCTTCTTGTTGTGAAGCTGCTACAGAAGTTCACTGTGGAAACATGTAAAGAGACACAGGTTGGTACACTGACTATCATAATTGAGAGACATGAGGAATGTATAACATGAGGCGACTTAACCTTAATTAAGTAACATGTATAAATCATTATTTACACTTATTTTCTCCTGTCTCTTTTCAGATCCCTGTAGAGCTGAACTTTTTTTTTCAGCCGAAGGTTCCTATCACACTGAAGTTAATACCAAGGTCTCACAAGGACAAACAATAATGGAAATGTGGAGCAATATAATCATTCATTCATTCATTTTCATTTCGGCTTAGTCCCTTTATTAATCTGGGGTCGCCACAGCGGAATGAACCGCCAACTTATCCAGCATATGTTTTACGCAGCGGATGCCCTTCCAGCTGCAACCCATCTCTGGGGAGCAATATAATAGTGTACACAATTTAATTTTAGTTATGTAGAATTAAGAAAATTACCTAGAGTACAGTTTAATTTTAGGTGTCTATATACTGTATGCTGTTAGTATTTTATCTTCACCATTTACAGATGACTTGTTGAAATTATGGTGCTCATTGTTTCCTGGTTCATTAATGTTTTGTTTATACAGTTTGAACTGTTTAAAATTACTACATTATTAAAAAGCATTCATTCATTCATTTTCATTTCGGCTTAGTCCCTTTATTAATCTGGGGTCGCCACAGCAGAATGAACCGCCAACTTATCCAGCATATGTATTACGCAGCGGATGCCCTTCCAGCTGCAACCCATCTCTGGGAAACATCCATACACACCCATTCACACTCATACACTACGGACAATTTAGCTTACCCAATTCACCTATACCGCATGTCTTTGGACTTGTGGGGGAAACCGGAGCACCCGGAGGAAACCCACGCCAACACAGGGAGAACATGCAAACTCCACACAGAAACGCCAACTGACCCAGCCGAGGCTCGAACCAGCGATCAGCGACCTTCTTGCTGTGAGGCGAACGTGCTACCCACTGCGCCACTGTGAGGCCCATTATTAAAAAACATAATTGTAAATCATGTAGGAAGATAACAGATTTTTTTTTCTCTAATCTTAATAACAGACATTTAATGTCTTAAATTTTCATTTAATTACAGTATAAATTGAACATTTTTTACATCCGCACTGAAAGACTTTATTGATTACAAATATGAAAGGGTAAGTCAGTAATGAAACCAGAACTTGTTCAAGCCACTTATAATAAATATTGAACACATCACCATTTTTTTTAGAAAACAAAAGTAATTCTTTTAGAAATTAAGCTATGTAATAAAATGAAATTACATAGGGAAAAAATATTGAACACATAAAGAAAGGGAGGTGTAAATAGGCATGGAAAGCGCAGGCAGTTTTTAGAAAGCAGCCCTGCCCCTCACAAGTGTAAATTAATATTAGCTGCTTCTGTCCAACATCTACGTTACCAAATGGTGACGTTTCAGCAAGACAATGATCCCAAACACAGCCAAGGAACTCTCGATTGGTTTCAGAAAAATTAAATAAAGCTTCTAGAATGGCCCGGTCAATCATCTGATCCGAATCCAATAGAAAATAACTAAAGATCAGAGATGATAAAAGAGACCCACAGAACCATCAAGATTTTTTGACTGTTTAAGTCTGGGGAAAAATCACACCTGAGCAATGCTTGTGACTCATTCTCCATACAAGAGACAACTTGAAGCTGCCATTATGAAGAAAAAAAGCTTTTTATGCAGAGTATTAAACATTTCAGTACTTTGTGTCATTTAATTGTTATTACACATGATTAGTTTCTGAAAATGTCAGTTTTTTTATTGTTTGGGTATACTTATTTTACTTGCTGTATAAACCTTATACTTACTTGCTTATTCCCAGGGCCATTTATATCGAAGTTGATATTTAGCCGCACTATATGGGTTTCGTAACATCTAGTTTTTAAGAGGTGGGTTGTTAGCCCAACGCTCACTTTTAGATGCAAACAATTGAATACGATTTAATACATGTGTAATGTGGAAATATGGTTATTTTGTCAACACAAAGGGATTTTCTGTCACACTGATAAATGTTACTTCCATGTACAATGCCCACAACACCTTTTTTAAAGTCTCTTTCTTGTGTGCTACTTAAGGTAAAATATGAAGGTTTATGTTAGCTGTCAGTGTAGTGAAAAGTGCATTTTTGTGGGAGAAATATTGATGCCACGTTTGATTCCGTTTCAGTTTTGTCCTAAGGGTGTCACTATAACCATGACAATACAATGAAGGGACGCGCCAACGTTTTTGAGTAACGTTAGCAGAATATAGGTTTGTTTTGTGAAGACACCGATGTAAAACTTTACTCTGTTCTTGTAAGGTGAGTAAAATCTAGCTGATATCCACCTCTGTTTTACACTCTAAGACGAACTTTATTTGGTTTTATGGGTTGGCGTCTTTCGTCATTCTTCATAATAAAGGCATTACTGAAGGTTTACAACCTTTCAGCTTATCAGTGCTGAAAACGGGAAAATGCATGTCAAACCTTTTGTAAACCTGTTGATTCATTCCTTATATGGTCGCCATTCGTACCCACACGCCCACTTCCGGATCATCCTACATCGGAACTGGAATAAATCCAAATGCGAAACAACAGCATCGCTGTGCATAAGGCCACTGCACAGAAGAATACAGTGATTTACAATGATTGATATTTCATCTCTGTCTGTGACCTGGACTCTGGTGGTTCTGGTCATAACCCTCCTGTATATGTGAGTATTCATTTACAATAACAGGTAACATAACCAATAACAGCTAATTGTGATGCAATATTCTGTTGCTTATTACACTGCTTAATATATCCCATTAAATTACTAGTTGTGAGTTATTTTTGTGTATTTTGTCACACTACAGTTAATAAATTGTAGGATCTATGTCTATAACTAATCTCTTGGCTGTTTGTAATCTGATATCTTTGTTACCAACCACATGCTAGGTATGGTGTTTGGCCACATGGATTTTTCAAAAAACTGGGAATTCCAGGACCAAGACCTTGGCCTTTTGTCGGCACATTTCTCTCGTACACTAAAGTGAGTATTTAAATATTTAACTACTGTAAAACATATAATAATATGTATTTAAATGATCATAGAACAATATTTTTTATCTCTCAGTAATTAAATGTCTATATGCACATATATTTTAGG
>CAIGQW010000272.1:5984461-6003299 GCA_903798125.1 Danio choprae
TCATCTTTTAGCGTTGACATTGACTCCATAAACAACCCTGATGATCCTTTCGTTATCAACATCAAGAAGTTCATACAGTTCAATATGTTCAACCCTCTGTTATTGCTAATACGTATGTCTTTGTTTGTTCTGTTATATTGGCAGATAAAGAGAAAAGAGAAATAACAGTTGCATTCATTTTCTTGCTTCAGTTTTGTTTCCTTCTGTTGCAATCCTTTTGAAGAAAATGGGGGTAACTCTTTTTTCAAAATCAGCCATGGATTTCTTCTACAGTGTCCTGAAAAAGATTAAGGATGATCACAACAAGGAATCAGAAGTAGGTTTGTCACCATTTCACTTTTAAGCTGTTTAGATTCGACACTGATGGTGATGCCGCAGTCTCTCTTTTTTAAAATTTATTTATTTTTATCAGGGTCGGGTAGACTTTCTCAAGCTCATGCTCCAGAATCAAATACCTGATGATCAAATTCAGGACAGTGACACAAGTGACCAACCAACAAAAGGTCTGAGAGACGTTTACGGATTACAGACTGTTTGACTTTGAATGCATACAAGCATTATAAATGTGACTTTTTTTCAACTATGCTATTTTGCTGATTTAATAGGACTAACAGACCATGAGATTCTCTCCCAGTCACTAGTTTTTATCCTGGGTGGTTATGAAACTACAAGCACGACTCTCTCTTTCCTCCTCTATAATCTTGCAACTAATCCAGACTGCCTGGAAAAGCTGGTTGAGGAGATTGACAAAAACTTCCCTCTTGATGTGAGAAAACGTCATTCTGCTCTCTTCAGTTTTTGTTTAGAATCTAGTTTAGAGAAGTTTTAAATGCTCACTCTCATGTCCTTCCAATCCTCTTCCAGATATCCTTTGTTCATCTTCGGAACACAAGATAAGATATTTTAGATGAAATCTGAGAGCTCTCTCATCCTCCATAGACAGAAACATTTAGACACGTTCAAAGATATTGTCAAACCAAAAATTTTGTCAAATATCAATGTGACTATAGTGGTTCAAGTTGACACTTTTGTGTGCCAAAAAAACGGAAAAACTAGCGTCGACATCGACTCCATAATTCTGTGACAGATCAGGGTGTGCATTTATTATGGGCAATATGATGCTTGCATGTTATACTGATGATGGTAGTGACATGATGTCGTACTGCCCATAGTAAATGGACACCCTGAAAAGGAAAAAAAGACATGACCAAAGCCATTTTTACAGTCTATTTTGGTGCACAAAAGTGTTCTTGGAGCTTCGTATGATTACAGTTGAACCACTTAAGTCACATTGAATGTTTTAACAAAGTTTTTGGTTCATTTCCTTAACATCTCGGGACCCTTGTGTCTATAGAGGAGAGGATGTGAGATGCGAATTTCATCTAAAATATCTTAAATCGTGTTCTGAAGATGAAAAAAAGTCTCAGGGGGTCGGAACAACATGAGGGTGAGTAATTAATAACAGAATTTTCATTTTGGGTGAACTAATCCTTTAAGGAACAGGAAGTATAGGTTAAACAAAGCCATAATATTCATTGGGAATGTTTTTGTGTATTCTTCAGACTCCCATCACATACGATGCATTGATGAGAATGGATTACTTGGAAATGGCCATCAATGAATCAATGCGTCTACTTCCCACAGCCCCACGTTTAGAAAGGTCTGCTAAGAAAACGGTGGTGATCAATGGGTTGACCATACCAGAAGGGACTCTGGTTGGGATTCCTACATATGTTTTAAGTCATGACCCGGAGATCTGGGAGTCGCCTGGAGAGTTCAGGCCGGAGAGGTGATGTTTGTCATTTATCACACACTCATTATTTTTCACAGCCACAATTTTTCTCACTTCAGCTTTTCTCACATGTGAATCTAGTGGTTATTTATACAGTTTACATAATCACATGCCAAATTTAAGCAGGCTAAGCACGTTTGTTTTGTTTTTTTTACTTCATTGGAATTTGCAAGTACTATAAAAGCTTTAAAATTGTATGGAAACATACTTGTACACTGTGTGTTTTACAAAATAAAGCACAAGCTACTTTTTTGATTCTGTTCAGTTTTATTATGGAAAGCAGATTTCCCAACTGAATGTCAGCTGTCTTCAAACATTCAATTTCACTGAAGCAAGAATGGCTAAACTGATTATTTCTGCAGGTTCAGCCCAGAAAATAAGTCAGAGTTTCTCCAGTATGCTTTCATGCCTTTTGGACTCGGCCCTCGAAACTGCATTGGAATGAGATATGCTGTAATGATCATGAAACTTTTTGTTGTGAAACTGCTTCAGAACTTCAGTGTGGAAACATGTAAAGAGACACAGGTTGGTACACTGACTGGTTTTACTGATCTAGGTGAGATGGACTGTGATTTACCTCTTTTTTCTCTTTTCTTTTTTTTAGATCCCTTTAGAAATGAATGTTACTTTTCAACCAAAGGTTCCCATCACACTCAAGTTAATACCAAGATCTTGCAATAAAAAACCATAATGCTGGTCAAAACAGATATGTAATGTAATATTATGTATTATTTACATTATTATAATTGCATTTTAACATTTCACATGTGTTTTAGGTTCTCCTTTTAGACTACTCATTTTACACACAATAATAATATACTTTATACTGTTTATACTTTACACTGTTTTAGAATCAAAGAAATCAGTTATAGATACAGGCTACATCATGAAAGCAGTTTATAATTGTATTGTATAACATTGAGTTGAGTAATTTTTAATGAAACAAAAGACATGTTAGCATGCCATCAGATTAATGCACCAATAAAAAATACCGATGTGAGAAATACTTTGTGTGTAAGTTGGGCAGTTTGTTAGTCACTGTACACAGAAAGCCTATAAAGCAGAATCCAGTGTCCTGCATTTTATTTGGCAATGAAGACTAAACAGGATGAGGCTGTTTGTTTTCTTACAGCTGTACTTGCGCTTCCATACCCTATAAAACCCAACTTTAAAAATAAAATCCTTTTCCACCGTTGGAGGTTTTTTAATAGAATAGCCCTTGCGTTTTGCAATACCATACAACTAAAAGCATATATGTGACTTTTTAAAATTAATAAATTAAGTTGAGCTTTACTTGTATAAAGCTTCTCAGAATAATTACTGTTCAAAAGCAGCTTTATATTAGTTGAAGGGTATTATATGTGGAGTTATCCACTACACATAGAATGTTTTAGCTGTTGCACCATTAAATATTTTCAGTTGACCTCAGCATCGAATGTGATGTAACCAGCTGTAAATCCAGCCTACATTTTCCCTCTTTTCAATCTGTTCTGAAAAAGTCTTACGTTTAACTTTAGTTAAAACAAAATGTTTTTCGGACCTTTGTTTGAAATGTTTTATAGGGTCAAGAACTTTGTTGCAAGACCCTAGTTACATTTTTTGGGAAATCCTGCTGATTTATTCAGTTCCATTTCCTGCTGACTCAACTTTCAGCAAGCTGTTTTCTTGTTTTTGACAAGAAATTATTTATTATTTTTCATTACATTTCATTTCTTTCTCTCTAATGTCAACTGATTTGATTAAAAAACAAAGTAAATCTCATTAAAATGGCAAATAATAATAACAAATTGTACAGGTTTCTGTAAAATACTCCAGAAGAACAGGCAGGACTGATACTCAAAGTTATGCTGGTGTAAGATTTTGAGAACACTACATCAGATTATTACATGGCTCTCTGGAATGCTTGATACTTACATGTACAGTGTGACCACACGCCCTTTACAAAGATTATTTGTATTTATTTTTCTGTTAATATGTGCAATATATATTGCTGGACTTTTTAAAAAACACTTTTATTAAACTTTCATATTCATTAACATATGAAAGTGGTAACTTTAGGATAAGCAAAAAATAAATTGCACTTTTAAATTCAAATGATGACAAGTGGTGTTGCAAAGCACATTTCTACAATTTTAACAAAATCCAATATTTTGTACAGCCTGCTCGATTTCGTCCTTTTAACTACAATTTTGCTTCATTGGGGTTTAGCCATTTTTGCATCATGATTTTGTTAGTATTATCCTAAATAATTTTGCCCCTTTGGGTTAGGTTACTAAAAAAATGACCTTTTCTGCTAATCTAATGCACAACCAATAAACCAGCTTGCACAAATGCCCATAAGAGATTAAATCATGAAAAGAATTGGGTTTTAATGTATGTGATTGTAAATGGTTGAATACATGAAATAAGAGTAATGCGATGATACAATAAATTCCACTTGACTGAATTCTTAAACTTTTTAATATGTAGCATCACACACACCGAGAATGGGTTTTTCGGTTTTATTTTCGAGGTTAGCCGATGCACTAGTGAAGGCAGACATCTTGTGTTGGAAAAGTGAAACTGCGCGGACTTTCAACTTTATTTAATTAACAGTGTCCTTGCTAAAGTCCAGCATCCGGGGATTCCGTCATCCGGGCTTTGGCTCTGCCTTGTTCTTTCTCTGTTTATAAACAGAAAGAGCTCAGAATGGTCGATGCGTCGTGACGTCACTTCTTCAACCACGTCACATTATTTTGACCTTCTAAAATGTTTTTCATATCGGACGAGAAGTACCACACACGAAAAATTACATGTATAAAGTTACGATTCGAGCAACCGCGCTTGCAAAGGACATCAAATCATGCATTTTTTTATTGCCACATGTAACGCACGTGTCGTCCGGTTCCAGGAACTGCAACAATATTAACCTTTAATTTGCCAGAAAGCAAAGAGTTAAGAATCATCAGGAAATTGCCGCGCAAATGAAACATTGCAGATTAAACGTACAAACAATGTAAGGAACATCCAATCCCTCCCCATTCCATTTTTCAAAACGACTAGATGGTTTAAAAGAGATTATAACGCGTGACGCTCCGGTCCACTATTCCATGACGTGTTTTCGGCGCGCCGTCTCCATGTTTTGACTACCACCACCAACAGCAACACAGTGAACCCTGCCAACACATAGCCGTTGCGCTTGCAATCCCCTCTGTGTTTTTCAACAAAATGGCTGATTTAGGGGATGATACCGGAGCGAGAGCCCTACTGGCCCTCAAATCTGCGCCTTGTAGCCCGGTGGCCGTGTCTATCCCG
Source organism: Danio choprae (assembly GCA_903798125.1). Classification (NCBI taxonomy): domain Eukaryota; kingdom Metazoa; phylum Chordata; class Actinopteri; order Cypriniformes; family Danionidae; genus Danio; species Danio choprae. The sequence goes on from CAIGQW010000272.1 coordinate 5,989,548, forward strand.
GCCGTGTACTCGTTCTCCTCCTCGACTTCGCCCGGGATCACATCATCCATGCCCCTCTCCCCTCCGTCGCAGGCCTTCGCCCGCCTGGAAGGCAGGGACTTCGAGTTCGTTATGCGCCAGCGGACGGTCACCGTGGGCCGAAATTCGTCGCACGGCTCCGTGGATGTCAACATGGGCCACTCGAGCTTCATTTCCAGGCGACATCTGCAAATCGCCTTCGAGGAGCCACATTTCTACCTGCGCTGCCTCGGCAAGAACGGTGTGTTCGTCGACGGCGTTTTCCAGAGGAGAGGCGCACCTCCGCTTGCCCTGCCGAGGGAGTAAGTTGCTAAAATCAGATCTCTTACCTCAAATTAGCTTGTGGGCAGATGGCGAGTACCTATTCACTTAGACAGAGCATACAAGAGATTAAAATAACGTGCTTAATGCAGCCCCTACATAATCCGACTCAACTGCAAGCATGCTAGTGCAGTCACGAGAGCTGTCACAAACTGCTTTCAAGACCATTGCAGTTTATAATGTCTGTTCAATGAGTGCAGAGCAGCTTAACAGTTGTTTTCCACCGTATAAAACTTTCGTGTTTTTATTATTGTTGATCTGTTAATTCAACCAGTTTAAAACGAAATTCACCAAAAATTACCTTTTTGTCATGTTATTCTCAACTTAATTTTTTAAAGTAATTTTTTTTAGTTCTACAAGCTTTTCAATACAAGTGCCATGTCTATACATTGAACTATGAATGAGTTCCACTCAAAAATGCAAGTAACATGAGGGTGTGTAAACGAAAACAGAATTTCAAGTATTGCTGGATTTATCAATGGATCTAGATTTGTAAGTTAAAAATAAATGTCCCCTTTGTTATTGTGCATTATTTTCCTCACCGATGGGTGTCTGTCTTGTAGAGTCTAACATTCTATGGGGTGTTAAAATACAAACATGAAAAGTTAAACGTTTCATATTGTGACCACAGGAACTGCACAGCAGAGACGTGATCTGCCATTTAATTTTGTGGGCAGATGTGAGATGTAGGCCGCATTTATGACACATCAGTAGTAACCACTTTATGATCTTAAGCAGACAAAAAGAACAAAGGGAAAAACCGGGTGATACTAGAACGAATAGCAATATTTAGTGATGATGTTTGTACACAATCACCATGCAGTCTTCTTTGTTTTGATCATTACATTTCCTAAGACAAAGTTTCATCAGCATTTCAATTCAAATTATTTAAACTGAGTAGAAAAAACTTTTAGCAATGTTCTTTCAAATGATTAGAGTTTTCATTCAATTATTTGTATTTGAATATATGTGGAGTATGACTCTAAATATGAACCTCTAAGACCTTAAAAAGCTAAATCCTTTAAAGAAACAACAAAATTGTTTATACACAGTTGTCATGAAGACTTATAATTTTACACTTCTTAATGTAGTGTCAGCCTTTAAATTCAAACTATTTGAGTTAAATACTGTTTTTAATGTACTTTCAAATGATTTGAGTTCGCAAACTACTAAATGATGCACTTTTTTTCAGTAGTTCAATTTGTTTTTAACCATATTTGCATTTTTTTGTTAATTTGAATTTACATGAACATAAACAGTAAAAAGTATTATAATGAAGTAAAAAGTATTATAATGAAGAATCTTGAAGACTAACAATATTTGAGTAGCGATATGTTTGAGTAGTGATTAAGTACTGTAATCATCTTTTTGTTTATTACAGTTCTCAATGCAAAATAGCAGTTAGAAACTTTCCATTTTATTCCTTATTTTATTCATTTATTATTATTTATTATTTTATTCATAGTTAATCATCTCAACTTCTTTTTAAAATAATTTTAATTAATATGATTTTAAATTTGAATTTTTGTAAACATAAATAGTGAAAAAGTCTACTAAAATGAAAGTACTTAAGCAACATCTTTAAAGTAGTAATATGACATTGTACATAACATCTTCCTTGCTATCTTTGAGTTATTTCAAATGATTTGTTTTGAAATTTCTTTGATATATAACATATATAATTGATATATAATTTTATCTGTATTTTACTTATTTGACATAAACAGTAAAAAGGAGCTAAATGTTTTAATCTCACTGAAAAAAATGTATGAAAAGCAATTTTACCTAAACTCTTCATTTGCTGTGCTTGTGAGTAAGTGTCACCTTTAGAGAACCTCTTAAGTCATCAGTGATCCAAGTTCATTAGATGTTTTGGATAAAGTGTACCGCAACCGGTTTCAATAGCACTGATCTGTGGTGTTAATCAGTATGAAATCACTTGTCATGCCATTGACAGTTTAAGCCTAAAATGTAAACACTAACATTTGCAAAGTTGATAAAATAGTTAACAAGATCAGACCGATGTTTGTGCTGCTGAACAGTAATGTTTAGGCTTTTCAAGTTGTATTAAAATCATAATTTGACTTCCTTATTCTTATCAGAATTGTTTTTACGGCGTCTCGGTGTGTGCCATCTGCCTTATCAATGCAGAATAGGCCTGTGAAGCTTGTTGTCATGGAAGTCAGAGCGACTATTCCTGCAGACTGCTGTGAAAACACGGACACATTGAACCCGTAATGGGTGCATGCCAAACCAGCCATTCAAAACAACTGCAGTGTGTATGCTGTAGCATTAAAAGTGGCTTCCTGGTGCAGAACTTGTGTAAATACGTCCAGTGGAGGCGGTGCAGCAGTTCATCATTCTCTTTGGCTGCACTGCCGACAATTCGAAAACACAAAAGAGGGGTGGAGTGGAGGGTTCATTTTTACTCAATAGTTTACTTTTTATTGGTCCCAAACAGATTACAGTTACGTAACACTTTTTTTTATTTGGATTTGCTCTCCATGGATCATCGTTGATGAGGATATATCAATCTAAATAGTCATAAATCCTTCTTCAGAATTGAGGATATATTTAATGTAGCAGCACCATATATCTATATCACTATATCTGTATTCTTTCTGTGTGTCGTGGCTTTTTAAGCAAAGTCTGTGGAAAAATTGCTTTGAAAAGTCTGAATACTTACATTTTCTGCCATAATTCAAGGTTACAGATCATTGTCATTATTCTATAATTAAAAACAAGTGTGGGATATTATGTAAGTATTTTGAAAGAAATTATGGTAGTGTTTTTATTCAGCAAGGACGCATTTTGTTCAGATTAATAATAAAGATATTTATAATGTCACAAAAGATGATCATTTCAAATGAGCGTAATATTCACCAAAGTATCCCAAAATATACATTACACTTTCCTCAAAAATATTAAGCAACACAAATTATTTTAGCCTTGATAACAATATTTTTAGATTACTGAGGAATCATGTGACTCTAAAGACTGGAATAAGGCGCTATTTACACTGAATGTATTTTTACTTTCCATTGTGCTACTTTTCTATTGTTTTTCAATGTAAATACATGCTTGATGGACTTATGCAACCATTATGCTCGTGTCTTGCATCTTTTGAAGTGCCAAGCAGGCAAGTTAAAAGATTTTCAACTGAACACCGAAAAAACGCTCAGCTGCAAGAGCTTCTCCAGCTATCAAAGCGTTCAGCAAATGTTGAGCGCTCAGCGGTGAGCATAAAACACACACTCAGTGCCTGGCTATGCAGCCGTTGTTTTAAAAATAGGCTCTTTCATTGACAACAACAAAAAAAAAAATCTTTGTCTGGTGTTTCTAGAGCTCATTAAAGCTTTGGCAAACACACACCCTTAAACTGCTTGAAATGTAGCTTTATCACCACAAGAATAAATACTATCTATTATTTATCTATAACTATTATTCATTCATTCATTTTCTTTTCGGCTTAGTCCCTTTATTAATCTGGCGTCGCCACAGCAGAATGAACCACCAACTTATCCAGCATATGTTTTACACAGCGGATGCCCTTCCAGCCGCAACCCATCACTGGGAAACATCCAAACACACTCATTCACAATGGACAATTTAGCTTACCCAATTCACCTATACCGCATGTCTTTGGACTTGTGGGGGAAACCGGAGCACCCGGAGGAAACCCATGCGAACACGAGGAGAACATGCAAACTCTACACAGAAATGCCAACTGACCCAACCGACCTTCTTGCTGTGAGGCGATTGTGCTACCCACTGCGCCACCGTGTCGCCCCATAACTATTATTTCAGATTATAATAGTGTTCCATAATATAACTGTTTGTATTGTGTTATTCATCCAGTAAATGCAGCTTTGGTGAGTAAACAAAAGTTCAATGTCAAAACTGCTGCTGTTATTTTTTGTATGACTTCCTACAATATTGTGCTGATCCTTAGATTGATGCGAGATGAATTAATTTTAATTGCAATGTAATGTATTTTTTTTTTTTTTTTTTCAGGTGCACATTTCGATTTCCCAGTACAGTGATCAAGATTCAGTTTACATCGCTCTACCATAAAGAGACACAAAAGGAGGAGGCTCCTGTATCTCCAGTGAGACCTCTTTACCCACAAATCTCTCCGCTGAAAATCACCATTCCTGACAACGACTTTAAAACTATGATGAGTCCCCTGCCTTCACCGACAGGAACTATTAGGTATGAATTCATCAGCTACACAGAGAAAACACCATTTCATTAGAGAAGCAGTTCTTTTTCACTTCTTGCTGAAGGTAAATTCTGTTGTCACTAAAATAAAGCCATTTATTGTCCTATTAATGAAGTAAGTTATCAAAGAATTATTTGTAGCCTATCGTTAATAGGACAGTAAGGTATCCATAGTTCTCTAATAAAATAAAAAAGTTAAATTTTCCAAAGTATATTCTTACATTTATACTGAAATTATACCACCTAATTTATAGCCTTAAATTTAAGCAATTAATTGTTTCCAACCAATTATAACTATATAGAACAAATTATAAGCTATTTAGAATTCAAATGAACTAATTATAAGCTATATTGAAATCATTTTTAATGGCAAAATGTCTCAATTGCCATAAAAAGCCTTTTCTACAGGCTCAAGGATATATTTTCAATGTAGCAGAATATCTTTTTACCACTCTTCTTTTTGTAGAAAAACAAAGCCTGTGGTGAAAAGAGAAAATGCAGAGATGAATCTCAGAAAACTAGTTTTCTAGTTATTCAAGGTCTCAGAAGGTTGTCATCATTCTGTGATCAGAATACATTTTCAGAGTGCATTCCTGCATTTACAATGAATCGCCTGTAAGCTGAATTATAAACTTAAAATAAGCAATGTGTTTTTTTGTTTTCAGCAAATGATGACTTTTTCTGGACTAAGTTTTGCAATTGCAATATAGAAATCACATTTAATTGCAAGGTAAACATCTGAATCTCCTTAGAAACCTTAGAAGTTCATTAGAAAACTACAGTTTTCTACCATCATTCAAGGTCTCAGAAGATTCTATAATTAAAATACGTTTCCAAACTACATTCCTGCATTTACACTGAAGCATCAGGATTTGCATGTGAAAGCAAATGCTTGATTTTGAAGCTGTCATGATTGATTGTGTATGTAGTAGTGTTGGGAAAAGTCTGCCCCTTGCGGGCTCTTTGCTCTTCTGCACCACGTGTGGCTTTCAAAGCGCATGCTGTGTGCACATACCATATATGGCATGTGCTGAGCTTGGAGCGCTCTGATTGGTCAGTCGCAAAGTGTTGTGGTTTGGTGTTTTGAGCCACAGATAGTTTCCTTTTTTCCGAGGCCTCCAAACACCCCCCTTCATCCAACTCCTTGGACTGCTCCTACACACACACACACACACACACACACACACACACACACACACACACACACACACGCTTCTGTCCTTCCTGATTTCTTTCCTTACTGGGGGGAATGTTTCCTACTATTCAGCTCTGCAAGCATTAGAGCTGGTTTTCCAGTGGTATTTTGCTCTTGTAGGATTCGGGCCCTGTGGAGTGATAGATTAGGGACGTTTCCCAGATTGTCGGCCTCCTGCACAAACAGCAGATGTGTGTAAAGCTTTGAATTCCACACACATGGAGCTGCTTGAACAACTGCCATGTACAGTACAACCAGCAATACCAGCCTCTCCTTTGCACATGTTTGACCTCACTGTCTGTTTTTCTGCTGCACTTTGGAGAAGTCAATAACACTTTACTGAAAGTTTCAGTTTAGTAGTGAGTTTAATGCATCATAAATTAAGAATGAATCGTTTGTTACAGCATTTATTCATTGTGTTAAGTTAATAGTTTAGGTATAGATTTTTTATGTTGTTAATTTATATGCCTTTTAGGTCATTTATATGCATTTTGGAGTAAATGTATTTACTTAATGTTTGTCTTCTAATAAGAGTTTTAACTACAAAATGTTTAAAAGTGTATTATATGCTGCTAAACAAAAATGTCATACCCACCCACACTGCACTTGTTTGATCACAAATACAATTAAAAACATTAACACTTAAATACTATTACAATTTAAGATGCTTTCAATTTTAATATATGTATAAAACTAAAGATAATAAATTTTTAGCAGTATTTATACCAATATTTGATATAAGATGATCCTTCTGAAATAGTTGTAATAATTTCATTATAATTTGGTCTCAAGCATTTCTAATTATTATCGAAATTTGAAGATCTCATAATTTCACATTTCAAAACACATTCATCATAATATTATCAGTTCTGTTTAATTGAATCTTTTGAACAGTGCTCACATAGCATTAAATAAACTAATGTAACCTCTCCGTGAAGTGTTACTAGTAAAAATGTATGTTAGGTGGAATTTGGGATGAATCTCTTTTTTTATTATTTAGAAGAGGTTCAGTTAAATGGGTTAATGATCAATTGGTGAAATAGTTGTCCTCTGTAAATCATTGCTGCACATGACCCTTTGGAATCATGTGGATTTGCTGTGGTTCACCACCCTTACTGTTTATACTACTGTATATTTTGAACCAGAGTACCACTAAAAGTGTCAGCTTGTTATTGCTGCATTCTAAAACTGCATTGTATTTGCTGACCGAAAACATGCTTCAGTGAGATCATCACATCAAACCTAGTCAACTAGTCAGTGCTAAATGAAAAAATTTAAATGCCAAAAAATAGTTGTGTTAAAATGGTAAAATACAGCTTTAAAACCTTTAATGGGGAAACACTGCAAAAATTGTGCAATCAACGTGTGAAATTTTTGCTGGTTTCTTGAAAGAGGCTGAACAGTGAAATGCTAACAGACTGCATCACAAACACGTCTTCTCAAAAACATGATCAAAACAAAAAAAGTAAATGTAACCCATATATGTCTACTTGCTGTGGGAATAAACGTGGTGATCACTTGAATGAACAAATAACTGAATGAATGCCTTTATTTTCACTAAAAATGTAAAATGAAGTTAGCATAGTTTCCTCTCAGCATGAGTTGCATATACATATATAACATATAGTGCACATTTAACAACACATGAACCACAATTTATAATATACTGCAAACGCAGTAACTTTCAGTAATAAACAGACAAAAAATGTTAAAGTTTTGTGTGATTAATAATTGGTTTCACCCAAAAAAAAAAAAACAATTTCCCCACCATTTACTTACACTCAAGTGGTTCTAAATTTGTATGAATTGCTTTCATCTGTTGAACACAAAACAAGATATTCTGAAGAAGGTTGGAAAAAACATCCATAGTAGGAACAAAAACTACAATGGATGTCCGTGGCTGTTTTTTTCTAACGTTTTCTAACGTACAGTGTTCATCCTTTTTGCTCAACAAAAACTCATATATGTTTGGAACAAATGGATGTTGAGTAAATGATGCCAGTTTTATTTTTGGGTCAACAACCCCTTTAAGATAAATCTTAATGCATTTTTTTTTAATAAGTAATACATTACTGTTAGAATAATTAAGTAATTGGATTTTACGGATAATTTTCTTTATTTTTGTGTCATAATAAATGACTTTTTGATTTTGGGCATTATTAATTATAAACTTTACCTCTTTTAAGCATAATGCATTCTACTAAACTCAATGTAAATAATTGCATTTACCTTTGTGTTGTATGCCAACTTTAAACACAGTAAACAGGCATGTAAACTCTAACTGTGAAATTCTGTTCTGACCAAATTACACATGCTCGGGTGAATACAAATGCCATGTGTTGTTTACACAGATTCATGAATGAACACTGTGCAATTATTATGACTCTGCTCCAATTTTCTAAACTATGTCAGTACATTTTAGCACGGTCCTTTGATTTGATGTTGATCGCACTAGTATCCTGTTAGAATGCTTTCACTTTATGATATAAATTACTATAGGGATTCTGTACTTGTTTCATCAGGTTTTGTCTGACTAGCATCTTCAATAATTCTCCTTTGTTATATATTAACTGTGCATTTTTATCACAAATGTTTCAGTGCAAAGGCTGCGGAGGTGTTAGTTGTCTTTTTGCTTGTCCTCAAGGTGTTTTTTGTAATACGGTCCAGCTGTTGTGAAAATGCTGCCTCAGGACTGGACTTCAACCCAAAGCACCCACCCGCTGTGCCCTCATGCACACATTTGCCTTCCCCTCACCACTCCGAAAGGCCTGTTTGTTTCTGTCCCGCACAACACAATGGAGCCTGCAGTACAACAGCCTTATCAGAGCGCTCTGCTGTGCCCTGCTGTCAGAGAGCCAGCAGAAAAAAAAAATAACACCACCAGTGAAGGAATGGAGGGGTGTGTCTGTGTGTTATGGGAGACTTGCTGAGCTGTTGACAATAAACGACAGCCTAAAATAGCATTTCTCAGGATGTCTTCATGTCAGTTTCAGCCTAAATAATAGAGTTATTATCATTACATTTCGGAAACCCTGTGGCTAATGGCTGTGTAATTATGTTGTTTGTTTATCTAAGCGGGTTGGCTTAGAGGGCATAGGGCCACCTACTGGCATATTGTTTTTTATTTATGTCAGGTGCGTAGCAAGTCACATGCATAATGATGTTGTGTGTTTTTTAGCCTGCTGTCACTTACCACTGAAAATGATTTCAGCTCGTTCCTCAAGTTGTAAAAACAAACAGGAGACATGTTTTCTTTACAGACTTAATACGTTTAAAAAGGGTTTACTCTACATTACTATTGCGGGATCAAAATGTGTTAATGAATCCATGTTGCTTCCAAGCAAGTGAATGAAAAGGATATGAACACCAACTATGATTTTGACTGTAATCCGTGTGTTTTGGCACAACAGTGCTAAGTATGAAAACTTTGTTTTGGTGTTCTTTCTCACAACACGTCCCATAAGGATCACGTTAGTCTAGTAGGCATAGAGATTTACAGCACCACGTATGCAGGGTATAAACAGGGCTTGGAAGGACAGGGTTGGTTGTGTATCACTATATGTAAACAGTGCATTATTGGTAACTGCATCCAGAGAGTAACAATATATTGGAAGTATATCAGTCAGTTGGGGTGTAATGGTTTGGGAAATTCATGGTTTGGTTTGATGCGACACAGTGGTGTCATGGTTCAGTACGTTTTTGATTTTGTTGTGGTTTAATTTATTCAAACTAACATCGTAAGACATGATCTTTTCTTTACTTTAAACAATGATGGAGCTTTACTTACCCCTTTTATGGAGTGTCTTTAGCAGCATTTAAAACAAAAATGGCTCCTCATATAAAAAAAAAAATAGAAATGTAATATTAAAAGTAGTCATAAACAAATGTGAAGAAAATGGAACTCAGTTTGTTTTTACTCTGTGTCTACATTTTCTGTGGGCAGCACAGATCTGCTTGATGTCACCTGCAGTGAAAATTGCTATTGGACCGAGGTTCCAGCAAGGCCAGGAATTATGGTCTGGTGAAGTAATAGTGTAATGGGTCTCAATCAATGTAAATGGTGAATAATTCCTGGCTGTGCCTGGAACCTCTGTCTTTCTCCCTTTGTTACTTACTTAATTAGTTAAATAGTTGCCTTGTTGAGTGCAGCGGCATTAGCAAAAAGAACATTATATTTCACACACTTTAGGCTCTTTATTTTCCAAATAACTTTGGTTAATCATTTGATTTTGAAATGTGCATCAACCCAAAAGCCTCATACCAAATGGTTCAGTATTAATGTGTATATATTTCAGTTTCAGTTCTTTTTATAGTGTATAATGAATAATGTTTGGTCACCCTTGTACCCTTTATTTAAAATTGTGAAATAGTTTGCTAGCATTTAGTTTTAGTAAATCCACTTCACATCCCTTCATCATTTTTTCATTGAAAGATCTTTTTTTTTTTCAAATAAGAAATCTTTCAAACTTTCTATTTATTGAAAAATATCAAAAATCTATCATGATTGATTTCCACAAAAATCTTAAGCAGCACATTTTATTTCCGATGATGATGATAATAATAAGAAATGCTTTAGCAAAAAAAAAATTTAAATTCTGACCAGTCCTGTAACACTGAAGACTGGAGTAATGACTTGTGAAAGGTCAGTTCGTTGCGTATTTTATTTCTTTATGCATACAGTAGTGTACAATAAAGTATAACACAGATGTCAAAAGTATACTTCAATTGATCTTCTACCGGTGTCTGTTATTTTTTTTTATCAAAAATTATTAGCAACAAAAAATCTCCTAATACATGTTTAAAATATTTTAATTCCCTCCAGCAATTGCTAGTCAACTATTCATAGTGGCATAAAGCAGGCTGTACATTGACCATTGTTTGTAGATCTTCAATTAAAAATGAGGAAAGCAAATTTTTTCAAGTACTAGAGATTGTCAGCTACTGCCCTGTTCTAATAAATAGAAAAAAAATAGAATATGATATTAATAATCTGCCAATCTCTTCTCTTCTCAGTGTTCCCAATTCCTGCCCAGCGAGTCCTCGAGGAGCAGGTTCCTCGGGCTACCGCTACGGCCGCAACATCACCTCAGATCTCCAGCTGGCAGCAGAGTATGCAGCCAAAGCTGTGTCAGAACAGCGCACTGAAGCCACGGGAGGAGATAGTCCTAAAGTAAGAGTCTTTAGCCTCTCTGTGCATTTCACTCTCAAAATCACTGTTTGATCCCACGAGTCACCTTCTCCTTTTTCTTCAGGATGAGTCCAAACCCCCATACTCATACGCTCAGCTGATAGTCCAGGCCATCTCGTCTGCACAGGACAGACAGCTAACACTAAGTGGCATTTACGCTCACATCACCAAGCATTATCCTTACTACAGGACGGCCGACAAGGGCTGGCAGGTCAGTTAATACACAAAACAGTTTATTGGTTTGTCTGCTAATTTCTGTTCTTTTCATTTCAAGGTAAAGAATAACAATAAGAAATTTTTCATGAGCCCCAAAATCTGCATGTTAGAATGTTTTCTGAAGGTTCATTTAACAATGAAGACGGAAGTAATGATATTGCAAATTTGGTATTTTTGAAAATAAAGTAAGTCTTATAATATATTTATACATCTCATTGCATGTTAGTACAATTTAGATGTCTGCCGATATGAATACAAATTGTGATGATGAACATACATGCTTTTTAAATCAAATAATTCCACGTTAAACATCCCTTTAAAAGTGATTCAAATGTTTTGATTCTTTGTAGACCTATTGTTTGTTAACACTTTACAGTAATGCTTTGATTGTTAACATTAGTTAAATCATAAATGACAGTGTAAACCACGTGTAAAGCATTTATTAATCTCAATATATATATATTTCAGTTTTTAATAACTCTTTGAAATAAAAACTATTGAAATGTATCTATTGTGATGGAGTGAATAACTAATAAAGTTTACTTTATTTATTTTTTGACACATTAGCAAATGTATTTTGTAACAAATGTAGCTACTTCTTACAATTAATGTAGTGTGTTAACAACCATTTACTACTGGAACCTTATTGTAAAGTGTTATCTATTGCACTTTACAAAATTTGGACCTTATTATTAGTTATTATTTATAATTATTTGTTTGAAAATCAGTTTACTCTAAACGTGTTTTTTTTTTGTTATTATACCTGTCAAGGTTGCCCTTTTTGGCAGTTTATGTCAATATTGTAAAGATACCAAATATCTTGTTAAAAGCATCGGCAGTCTTCCATACGAGAAAATTTGATACTGTCATATGCCTAGTGTCAGGATCTTTGTGGTTATTTGTTGTTTGTTCTGCTATAATTTAGTGTAAATTTGCATTCTCTTTTCTTTTCAGAACTCAATCAGACACAACCTGTCTCTGAACCGCTACTTTATTAAAGTGCCGCGCTCGCAAGAAGAGCCTGGCAAAGGTTCATTCTGGCGCGTGGACCCATCATCAGAGGCCAAGTTGGTGGAGCAGGCCTTCAGAAAGCGCCGTCAGAGAGGAGTGTCCTGCTTCCGCACCCCCTTCGGCCCGCTGTCCTCCAGGTGAGATTCAGACCCCTCATTTTAACCCGGCACCTAATGTCTAATGTTATAGAAGCCTGCTTAGCCTCTTCTCTTTCCCTCTTTCTTCCCCTTCTGTCTGTTTCTTCAATGGACAGAGCAAAGTAAGTCTGTCACCTCTTTGTATTTGATCTGTTTCATTTGGTGAAGCAGCATCAGTCAGATCCATCATTGCACTCTCTGCTTTTAAAGACGTTTTTAATCTTGCAATAGACGTGGGTCCAAAATTAACCATTTGATAAACCAAAGTTATTATCGATTGTCTAGATTTGCCATCGTTAGGTATGTTTTTTTTAGTAAAATTTTTTTTTTTAATTTAATAAATTCCACAAACTTTTACCAAAAAAAAAACCCTATTTAGATTGTTTGCCGAAAGTGAAAATAGGTCAATATTAAATATACCATTTTGGGGGAAAAGTGTGTGTAAATAGATATTTGGTAAGTTTCCTAATTCCTACGATACATATATCAAAACCTAATATATATTTTATTTATTTATTTCTTTTTGCATATTTATGGTAGACAACTTACAAAATATCTTCATGCAACATGATTTTTATTTTGATATTATAATAATTTTTTGCATAAAAGAGAAATCTATAATTTTGATACATACAATGTATTATAGGCTATTGCCAAAAATATGCCAGTGCAACATAAGACCATTTTTGTGGTCCAGGGTCGCAATTTACCTTAACTATTCAAAGTTATAAGTGAATGTACTGTTATTCTGTGAACAACTTGGGTGTCAATTTGCTTTTTGGTGATAGTGATATACTTCAAGTGAAACTGCATAATGAGCTGCTGTGTTGATGTTTCTAACAACATCAGACCAAACCTATGGGAAAATATGTATATTTAGTTCCACAAGCCATACCATTATTTGCTAATGCTGCCCTAAACTCTAAACTCACATTGTTTACACTCTTTGTCAAACCCATTATGTTTTTCTGATTTGTACCTACACAATAAACATATTCAACTAAAGGCGCACAAGTTACTTTTGGACCCTGCTTGAAGAGTATCATCAGAATACATGTGTGTTCTGCATTCAGTGTGTCTGTGAGTTTCTGAAAGACAGAATCATACAGTGTGTGTGACTTTAATTTTTATTTTGGTTTTCAGGAGCGCTCCAGCATCTCCCACTCACTCCGGCCTCCTTTCTCCACACTCGAGTGGCCTTCAGACCCCTGAGTGTCTCTCCCGGGAAGGATCCCCAGTGTCTCATGAGCATGACTTTGGTTCTAAGCTTGCCTCTGTGCCTGAGTACCGATATTCCCAGAGTGCACCAGGTGAGTGTGTTTTCTTTTATAGCACAGCAGTATTAACTGACTGAACAGCAACGTGTGTGACTTACAGGATTCGGATATAAACTCTCTAATTAGAAACAATAATAAAATTCACATTCATAAGCAGTTGAGGTTTGA
>CAIGQW010000272.1:6023466-6034143 GCA_903798125.1 Danio choprae
CATAGTGTATATTTTTTTAGAGTTTATTCAAGTGTGCTCTGATGGTTGTAGCTAAGTCACTGCAACAAAAAAAAAGTATTCCACCACCTGAGTGATGCAATAGGATAAAAGGGTATTTTTTGACATCTACTTACAATAAATCTCTGTGATTTTTGCCTCATAGGCTAAAGGAGCTTCATCAGATTCTAGCTGATATGGCGGAGTGCCCGCGGGTGGTTCAGTGTGCTCAGGTTGTTCCTGTGCTTCTGCATGTCTACTTCAACACAGTAACAGAGGTGAGAGTTAAAAAAAGAAAAGAAAAAGAAATTACTGTTGTCAAAATTATCTTGTGGAATCACTGGCAGCAAGTGGAGGACCAGTTTTTGTCCATCTGTTTCCGTGTGTTTTTATTGTGTTTTATAGAAAGCTGATGAGAAGATGATGAACCAGCTGCTTCTGGTGTTACTGGAGAGATGTAGCCTGCTCTACAACATCAAAACATTTCATGTAGAGGTCCACAGGTGAGGCATTTAAAAAAATAAATGTATATAAGGCAAAATTATTAGCCCATGTGTCTAATTCAAGTGATAACAGAGCAAAGCAATTTCTTAAAATATTTAAAAAGAAAAAAGATCTTTTAGCTTGGATGGAATAAATTAGTTTTTACATTAAAAACAATTAGGATCAACATTATTAGCCCCCTTAAGAATAGTTTTTTTTTTTCAATTGGCTACACAATTAAAGACAAGTGACTTGCTTAATTAGGCAAATTAACAGATCGTTAAAAGGGTAGTTCACCGAAAAAAGACAATTCTGTCCTCATTTGTTCAACCTTCACTTGTTCCAAACCTGTTTGAGGTTTTTTTTTTTTCTTCTTCGTTCTGTTGAAAACAAAATAAGATATTTTGAAGAATGTTGGAAACCTGTAACCATTAACTGCTGTAGTCTTTTTTTTTTTTCTATGAATGTAAGCGGTTACAGGTTTTCAACATTATTAAAAATTGTAAAGAGCGCTAGAGAAATAAAAATGACTTGACTTAAAAAATAATTAGAAACTACAACAGTAATAAAAACCACAAAGAGAGATCGCTACAAACATTTCTGGAGAGTACAGCACTCCAAAAAATTTGTAATAAGCATGCAGACCCTTGCTTTAGAATAGATGATGTCAACAAACATAATGTTGGACCCAATAAATTAATCTTGCTTTCATGACTAAAGTGAAATTTGGTTTAGATTTCTGTTCACACATCATTGTGGCTTGTTGTCAAATTTTGATCTCATATAAATTAACCAAAAATATTTAATCATAAATTCTGGAGTTTAATAATAATTATGCATTATTTTGTTGCGATTGTAGGGTGTTCAGCACTCACCTGCAGGTCCTGTGCAAACTCCACCCGCCACTGATTGTAGATCAGTCCAGGGAGATCCTAGAATTCGCAGGTTCCCCGACCAACATTTACAGTAAAGAAGACTTCTACACACATGTGGTGAGGGGAATCGAGAAGACTTTAATTGTATAGTGTCATTATTGTTGCTCCGCTGACTGTGTTTACTGTGCAGGTGTGGGTTATTGGCGAGTATCTGTCAGTGTTGTATGACCAGCGCTGCAGGGTGGAACTGATCACTTCTTTCTTTGAGTGTTTGGAGGCTGTGCTGTTTGAGATCACGCAGGTCCGACAGTCTGCCAGTCCACCCAGTTTCTCCCCGCGCCTCATCACTGTGCTCATGACCACACTCGCTAAACTGGCCACACGCAGTCAGGATCTTATTCCCAGGTAAAACAACCTGCTTCAACTCCGCATATGAGGCATACGCTTTTTTTGTATGTATATGTATATGTGTGTGCGTGTGTCTATATTTAAATAACATACTTAAAGGGGTGGTCCACTGCGATATCATATTTTAAACTTTAGTTCTTGTGTAATGTAGATGTGTGAACATAAACAACATCTCTGAATGTAATATGCTAAAAGTTCCATGCAAATAGAGACATTGGCTTTTTTTTTTAGTTAAAAAAATGAAATTCAGTTGTATTTCTATTCCCAGCTCAAACTATATTTATTTTTTCTAGTAAGCCATAATATACAGTAAAACCCAAATACATTATGAACCAATATTTCTTCTCTTTCCATTTCTGTTTCTCTCAGAGTGTCACTCTTCCTGTCTAAGATGCGGACGTTTGCACGCAGTGCTCCAGTAGTGGCCTGCTACAGCGAGGAGGACACTGAGGAGATCATCACACGAGCCCACGAGCTTATTAACCTGCTCAAGTTGCCCAATGTGGCTCAGTTTGTCCTGGCCCCTTCAGCCGGGGCCGACGGCCCTCGCTGGCACAGGGACACCAATGCCTCACTTCCACAGGCCATGAGGGCAGTCAGCGGCCTCCTCCATAGACACTCCAGCTTCCTACCCGCATAAGCCAAAACTGGGAAAACCATTTCAAAATAACTGCGCAGAGAGGGACCCTTTCTGAAGAACATGAAGACAGAGGAGAAAAACATCCAGACACAAGAGGTTTTGATTTATTTTTTGATTTATTCACATGATTGTTAGAGACGCATTTATATGAATTAAAATAAATGTGTTTACTGTAAGGTTGGATTTATTACTGCCACGTAAGGTAAGTGCCAACGCTGTTAAAATACAGCTCTATTTGAGTTTGTGAAACAAATACACATCAAATTCGACATCATACAAGTGCATCAGGTGGTTATTGTCATGTTTACGCAGCATTATGACAAAATGAGTAAAAACCTGTTTACATTCAGAGTCACATTGAAAACACGCTGTCATTTCTTGGCTTTTTAATGCTAAATGTATCAAGAGGTAAAACAGTCAGGTAAAGAACTGCTGGACACCAGTTATTCACTGAAATTAGTGAAATGGGACCATAGAAGAACAATTACACAAGCAAAACAAAACAATAATCCAATTGGATTTTAGCATAATTTGCAAGAGTCTCATCAATGTTTGTATTTGAATGAGACCTTTAGGTAAATCATATTGGGTTTAACTAAAACACTGCATATAATGTGTGATGTCTCGTTTCAGTGTGAGCTTTTGTGCAGAGCTCAATCCACACAACAAATACAATGGCTTAGTTTAAGCTAAATTGGCTGGGATTTTTAATTTCACATAGATAGTAAATCATTCTCACAACTGTCAACTGTGCAACAATTGGGCCTAGGTAAAGAAAAAGAAAAAAAAAGGTAAACATCTGTAACATTCGTGCTGTGTTTTTAGAACAACATGGCTGCATCTAAAATCTGTCTGAAGTCACAGTACTCATAAAAGAGTAGGAGAGAACTACCTGGACGGTCCGCTACTTTGTTTGATTCTGATGGACACTTTTACTATGCCATGTGGCCACAGGAGAGAATTTGTGAATGGCAGTGAATCGAATGGTATTTCAGATGCAGGCCATGTCATGCAAAATACACAAGCACAATGGTCAAACACATCAGTCTAGTGCATATGTTCACATACAACAGAAAATTAGTGCAGTATAATTAAACCTTTTGGGCCATTCAAAAAGAATGCATGTTTGTGTATATATGAGAAAAGTGAGATCCAGCACTATTCGAACTCTCAGAACACAGACAAGAATTTTGTGTTTTCATGTCATCGGATAAAGCAACTGCCATGACTACTTGTTACTGTAAACAATAGCTTGCAACAATTGCCTCGCCTTCATGGTCTTCTGATTGGTCCATTGTTCTGGTAGTGATGCCAACTACACATTATTTGCATATAAAAGATCAATGTATTGCTCACGATGCAAACAGCACCACAGCTAACGATCTTTTTTTAGTTTCCAGAACAATACATGAACATTAATTTTGTGCTTCCCAGAACCAAAATTCTTACATCACATTTAGTCATCTACTATGACATAAAGTTGTATGACATAACATCTTCATTCCTTGCTTCAACGATGAGGGTTATGGATGTAATCAAGACTTTCACTGTTGGTTACCCGGGACAGTTTTTCTATACAAATATTCTATATAGAATGTACTTTCTAGGTTAGAAGAACGTTGCCAGAACAATCTGGGAATGTTCTCTTTAGGTTGTTAGCAAAAAAAACAACTAAATTGCAATATTCTGGGAGGGTTAGTTATTTTGGTTTTTAAAATGAACCTACAGAAACAAGTTCCCAGACCATACTTATTAGGTTCCCAAAACATAACATTGAAACTTTATGGAAATGTTAGGAAAATGTTGTGCATTTGCTGTGGTTGATCACAAACGCCTGTCTTCAGTAGGGCTGCACAATTAATTGAAGGCAATTTTCTTGCTCATTTTGTCAGCAATCATTCATTCATTCATTCATTTTCATTTCGGCTTAGTCCCTTTATTAATCTGGGGTTGCCACAGCGGAATGAACCGCCAACTTATCCAGCATATGTTTTATGCAGCGGATGCCCTTCCAGCTGCAACCCATCTCTGGGAAACATCCATACACACCCATTCACACTTATACACTACAGACAATTTAGCTTACCCAATTCACCTATAGCGCATGTCTTTGGACTTGTGGGGGAAATCGGAGCACCTGGAGGAAACCCACGCCAACACGGGGAGAACATGCAAACTCCACACAGAAACGCCAACTGACCCAGCCGAGGCTCGAACCAGCGACCTTCTTGCTGTGAGGCGAACGTGCTATCCACTGCGCCACCATGAGGCTGTCAGCAATCAGTTTTCTGTAATCAGTTATAAAGGCCTGTTCTCACCAAACACAATAACTGTAAAGATAATGCTAGAGTTCTAAAAATCGTTCTGGATGTAAAACAACAGGTCAAATGTGCTAGTAGCACACTGAGCTCCTCTACTGGTTACAAGGGGTAATTCTGAATGAAAAGCATTAACTAAAAATAAACACTTTTTTTTTTTTTTTTGTCAGTGTGGATGCAAATATATTTATTTCTGGGTTTCTTCTTTGCAATGTGTTTGCAAAGTTTTACAACTAGATTTACTACTGATCACAGAGCTGTGCTTCCCTGACAGTCGCAGCTTTTGGTAAATCGCAATTTCTATTTCATTTTGATTTATCATGCAGCTCTAGTTACCTGTACTTTTGATCTTGCTATTGAACAACAATGCATTATATATGTCTACTAAGCATAAAAGTTTGGTGTGTAATAAAACGTCCAAACATCATGTGAACACAAATATCAGTTTCACATACATCTGATCCATCTGGCTACCGAACACAAGGAAATTCACATATTCACACACACACAAACAACATGTCAACTGTGCATAAAAGATCCACATAAAACCCATATATAAACAACCTGAAAACAACACATGATCACAGACATCAATTTCACATACTAACCATATGGCCAAGAGGTTTGAATATGCAATTGTGTAAGTGCAGAAAATGCATAGAAAATGTGCAAACGATTCATGATCACACGATCTGGCAATCAAATGCAGGGAGGTTCAAATATATGTGAATTTTAGTGAGACAAAAAGATTGGCATTCATCTAAAGAACTAACAACATAGACGTCACTTTTGCATAAATTTTGTCTATTAAGATGTCAGACGTTGAAATATATGTGAATTTTAACATACAAACAACATATCAACCACCCTTTTGTGGTTTTATCAACCACAAACAAGCCGTAATTTATGCAAAATAACCTATATTGATGTTAAAATTAACGTATCTTTCTGATCCTTCTGCAATCCCTTGCTTATCTTTTATGTGTAGTCATTGAGGTGTTTTTTACTAGTTAAAACTGAACCTCCTGGCATTCCATAGCAGTTAAACGCGCACACAAAGCATGTTTACATAGGAAAACAATGAAAACGTTTTGTAGCGATAGGAAAATAAAATGCATTCTGAGTGAATGGCCCTTTGAAAGTCATTTCTAAGTAACATTTTGTTGAGATGTGACGCCACAATCACAGCAGAAATATTTCAGCATAAATTCTGCTATGTGCCATCAAGCGTCCATAAATTATCTTCAATCCTGAGCTCAATCTGGTCATATTATATCAAAACAAACGTCTTTAAAGGCAGTAGACAGCTCTGCTGAAGGAATGTTATTTCGATAGTGTCGTCTGTATTTTACACTGTAAACACTGATGGATAAAACAGTACATTATGGCAACAGGTTAAGACTACAGACTGGCCTGAAGATGGCGAGTTATTCGATAAAACGTCGTCTATATAAAAATATATTTTAGAGCAACAGTACTAGAACATGCCCGTCTATGATTAATATAGAGGGATGCAAAGGCAGCTTGTGATCATCAAATACACTGTCTTTCATCCACCTTTTTCCACACGTGCACTACATATAATCCGTATACACTACCTGACAATCCCAGATTTAAGAGCAACAAATAATAACTTGACTTCTAGAAGATCATTTGGAAAAGTGGCAGAAGGTAGATTTTACTGATGAATCATCAGTTAAACTGCATCCCAATCATTACAAATACTGCAGAAGACCTATTGGAACCCGCATGGACCCAAGATTCTCACAGAATCAGTCAAGTTTGGTGAGGCAAAAATCGTGGTTTGGGGTTACATTCAGTATGGCGAGAGATCTGCAGAGTGGATGGCAACATCGACAGCCTGAGGTATCAAGACATTTGTGCTACCCATTACATTACAAACCACAGGAGGGGATAAATTCTTCAGCAGGATAGCCCTCCTACTCATACTTCAGCCTCCACATCAAAGGAAGTCAAGGTGCTCCAGGATTGGCCAGCCCAGTCACCAGACATGAACATTATTGAGCATGTCTGGGGTAAGATGGAGGAGGCATTGAAGATGAATCCAAAGAATCTTGATGAACTCTGGGAGTCCTGCAAGAACACTTTCTTTGCCTTTCCAGATGACTTTATTAATAAGTTATTTGAGTGATTGCAGAGATGTATGGATGCAGTCCTCCAAGCTCATGGAGCTCATACACAATATTAATTCTTTTTCCACTGCACCATGACTTTATATTCTATACTGGACATTATTTCTGTTAAGTGGCAAGACTTTTGTCTAAGCAAAGCCAGACCTTACTGTCCTAATTAAATAATAAAAGATCAAGGCATGATCATATTTTATTTTGGTAAAATAAGCGTAATCTGGAGGCCTTTGCCTTTCATATAAACCATTTCTGATACCAAATGATCAACTAGAAGTCAAGTTATTATGTGTTGTTCCGAAAACTTGGATAGGTGACAAGACTTTTCTCAGGTAGCGAACATAGTGAAAACTGAATTAGATGTACGTCTGTGCTTTTACTTATCCACCATGAAAATAATGTTACAGTTGGCATTTTAATGCAACATTCGTATCATATATGTGGCCTCTTTAGAGATCACTGTGCTTTACTTCTCCTCATTATTTTCTCCTTGTATTTCCTTCAGTATGTTAATATTTTCAATGCATGGGTAGTTGACAAACATGCAGTAAAAAAAGATTTTTTTGTAAGACACCATTTTTGAAGAAATAAATATATATATACATTTGAAGTGGATCAAAAATATTTTTCAAAATTGTCCTTAGACAATGTTGTTTAATAGTTTTAGGAAAGGTTTTGATCCACGTCATATGTTGACTTTATGTAGTTTAAAGTCTGATGTTTGAGAAAACATTGAGTTTTTTGAGTTATTCATTGTCTGCTGAAAGTAATTTGTTAATTCGAATAAGTCGACTTTTGATATTCGATGGATAAACTGAACTAAATAATGCCAACTCATTGTAGCCAATTATTGACTAATTGACTTCTCATACTTCATGCAAAGCAACATGGGACGTAGGGAAAAGGCGGATAGCTCAGCGAACCCTGTATGTGAACTCTTGAGGTCTTCAGCATCTGTCACCTGGATATTTTGATTTGGCCGGTCCCGGTTGCATACAGGTACCTCCAAATGGCGTAATAGTGAATGGCTGCCCCCACTGCAACAAAGATGTGCCAGATGGCATGAGCGAATGGGATGAGGCCGTCGCTCTTAAAGAACACAACGCCCAGGCAGTAGAACAGTCCACCCACCGACAGCTCCAGTACGCCCTCTCGATTCGGCTGAACACATCACACACAGAGAAATCACACATTACACTGCATACAGGTGATGTCTAATGTGTTAATACAGAGCTATCCATTCCCAACTTCATTTTATTAGCAAATATGCAAATCATATATATATAATATAATTATATATGGTTAAATAGCATCTTTTCTACAGTCACTCTATTCAATATATTATATTATATTACTTTTGTATTGTTTATATTTATATTTATTTTAGTTTTTAGTACTGTGAGAAACCTAGGGAGATGGTTACAAATAAGCTTTTTTGTTTATTTTTCAAATTGATATATATATATATATATATCTTTATTTTGAGTGCTGTTTAGACATGGTACTTTTCATCATGTTAGGAGTGTTGACATTTTTGAAAGCATGTTTTGGGGTAAAATGTGTTTTGGTCATATCACTGTGAAAGCAAAGAATGGCTCAATTTCACTGACTCTGTGAAATATATTAATAAAATAAAGACTTGCATATATTGCAAAGGCTTAAAGTTAGCAACACCAGCTAACAGAAATGCTGTACAATATACATAAGCTACCTAAGTCATGTCAAAAGGCTGTATTACTGTGTTTATAAATTGATCTATAGGTGTCAGTCGCACGTACCATTGACAGAAGCACCACCGCAGGAGCAGAACCCATGGCAGTGTAGCACAGCAGATCCAGGATCTTATTCCTCAAACACACATAATGATTTTATTTACACTACATTTACATTGTAATCCTTTGGCAGAGGTTTTAATCCACGTAAGCACAATAACAACAGTATGTAAATAATACAACAATTCCTAGTTTATTAAGTGCAGTATACAATGTATATATATTTAAATTAAAGTGGGGCAGATTATTCTGTTTTTAAAAAGAAAAGTGTTGTTTTAGCATTTGTTTCATATAATATAAAAAGAAAACAGAATAGAGAATAGAAAAGGGAGTGTTGTTATGGATTTTAAAGTTATTTGGATTAAAAATGTATATTTTTTTATTTAAAAAAAAATGTAGAATAGATTAAGAAGTTATTAGTGATTAAAAAGTGACCTTTATTTTAGTAATATTTTATTAATAACAATTTTTGAGTACGACAAAAGGCAATAGAACTAATCAAGATCAACTGAAGAACAACAATATATAGATTCTATGACCAGTCCCAGTTGGTCAAACCCATTACACAAAAAATAAATAAAAACATAACAGAATAAAATATAAAAATGAAAGAATATTAAATGTAAGACTAGATACGTTTAGATGCATCCTAAGTGGTTTCCTTAAAGGTGCCATAGAATGCATTGATATAATATGTTGTTCTCTGATATCTACATAGTAGGTATGTGGCTTAATTAAGTGCAGACACTGTCCAGAAATGGTTTTATATGCTCATTCATAACCACAGGAATGAAAAGCTTGGCTTTGACCATATTTGGAGATGGTAATTTTTGGGGTGGTGCTAAATAAATTTATATTGTGTATATCCTGCATTTTGTGCTCTTATGACCTATGACTAGATATGACTCTGTGGACATGCACTTCACAAAACTGCTCTTTTTGTAGTTTCCCTGGCTGCAATCCAGTCCACTTTTAGACACGTACTCGCAAACTTCCCTTAACTTGTTCCCTTGGGGGAATCCTGCCGCCATTTTAAAGTGTGTTCAACTTCAAGTGAATGAGGGAAGTTTACATAGACATAGCCTCCATTATCCCTCGATTTTGTCAGAAGGAGCGAGTTGGCTTCATATGTTTTTGAGCTAAAAAGTACAAATGGGTACCTCATAGTACCTCAAAGGTACAAAAGTTAACCCTAAAGGTACCAAAGTTAACCCTAAAGGTACTAATGTGCTGCTGTAAAGTACAAAAGTGTACCTTTTGAAAATGTACCGCCCCAGTGACAGCTTTTTTACCGTTATTTCTGAGAATGTATATATCCCAGAATGCAATGCAATTGTGACCTCATAACAGCGTAGTTCCTAAGTGCTCAAGGGTTTAGGGCATTCCATTTAAACCCATTAAGATGTTCTGCCAGTAGTGAACACCTGTGTAACGTAATCAATGATGTACATCCTAGTGAACGAAATGGGTGGAAGTTAAGAGAGTGAAGGGCAATAAAAAGTCTCTCCAGGACCCCACATGCATCTTATATTTATTACAAGTTTAGATAAACTTAAAAATAAGGGGAGAAAAAAATTGTTGTAATCTCATTAGGAAACATTGTGACCAATCAAACACAGGCGTGCATAATAATGTTAGTTTTTACTGGGATTTTACAATCACAGGATTAACATGAAAACGATAAACAATGGGGTTTGAGGCTCACGGTATGTCATTTTCAAGTCCTCAACTCTTATTATTCAGCTATGCCGAGGTATATTTATATTTTCATTCTATGGCACCTTTAAAGTTGAGAATTTATAGAAGGACTCGTTGACTAAAGGACAAGCGCAGACAGTGTTTTTACGCAATCAGAACAGTGTGTGAGAGTGATTATTATCATGTGGTTTCCTACTTTTCATGAAAGAAGAAGACGTATGCAGAGCCGGCGCAGGCCATAATCCACACCAGCCAGCGCATGTGAATAGCCCAGGGGCCCAGCTCTCTCAGATTTAGCCTGAACACACACACACACACACACACACACACACACACACA
>CAIGQW010000272.1:6034153-6089432 GCA_903798125.1 Danio choprae
ACACACACACACACACACACACACACACACACACACAAACACACTCAGATCTGAGAGTTCATTAATGCTGACAGTGAGGTTACTGACCGACACACACATCTCTCGCTCACCAGGGTGCGTATGATGCAGCTATAAAGAAATAAATCACCATCCTGTCACACATGTGGAATCGCTGCTCCACCTTCCTGTTATAAGACACACAGAAAAAAAGCTCCTTCAAAAAATATTCACAAATCATTTTCATAAGATTTAAAAAATAAAGAAACAGTAAAAACTGATATTGTGAAATATAAAAAAAAAATTTGAAAAGCAATTTTCATTTTCATTCATTCACTCATTTTCTTTTCGGCTTAGTCCCTTTATTAATCTGGGGTCACCACAGCGGAATGAACCGCCAACTTATCCAGCATATGTTGTACGCAGCGTAAATGGATGCCCTTCCAGCTGCAACCCATCACTGGGAAACATCCACACACACTCATTCACACACATACACGGAGGAAACCCACACCAACACAGGGAGAACATGCAAACTCCACACAGAAATGCCAACTGACCCAGCCGAGGCTCGAACTAGCGACCTTCTTGCTGTGAGACAATCGTGCTACCCACTGTGCCACCGTGAGGCCCACAATTTTCATTTTAATATATGTATATATAGCACCTAATATGTAAGGCTTGTAAAAATCCCCCCTTCGTTTTACATTTTTTTTATGTTTCTGTAATGGTTAATCCACCAGAACGTGTAAGCTCTTTAGTCATAGTAGTATTTCTAAAGCTAAATATAATTATCATAATCCATGAATGTTTAGATTAACTGTTTTTTTTTGTTTTGACATTCCGATGCACAGAAAAAAACAGGACTGCCATACTGCGATTTAAATTCTGGGCTGCACTTGAGCTTTGGCCATTTTCCATTCAAAATTCACTGAATTATTAATGTATTTATAATAAAAAGGTTAATCCACATACAAGAGGTATATTTTTGTTGTGTTTTTATTTTCATTTAAATACCAAGCACTTGATATTTTAAGATGACAATAAAATCACAAGGACATCTGTTCTGTTTCTTCAGATTATTTTATTTTTGTATACCATGCAGTACATTGATATTCAACATATTCCTACAGAAAGAGTCTTCTCAAGTTTTAGGGTTATTCACGGTCTGCTGAATGTAATTAATTCTGTTAAGTTTCTTTTTATATTTCATGAATGATTTAAACTGAATACTGCCACCTTGCACCCGTTTTTGAAAAATAAAATAAAAATTTACTGATTGTTTACAGGGGGCCTCACAGTGGCGCAGTGGGTAGCACGTTCGCCTCACAGCAAGAAGGTCGCTGGTTCGAGCCTCGGCTGGGTCAGTTGGCGTTTCTGTGTGGAGTTTGCATGTTCTCCCTGTGTTGGCGTGGGTTTCCTCCGGGTGCTCCGGTTTCCCCCACAAGTCCAAAAACATGCGGTACAGGTGAATTGGGTAAGCTAAATTGTCTGTAGTGTATGAGTGTGAATGGGTGTGTACGGATGTTTCCCAGAGATGGGTTGCAGCTGGAAGGGCATCCGCTGCGTAAAACATATGCTGGATAAGTTGGCGGTTCATTCCGCTGTGGCGACCCCAGATTAATAAAGGGACTAAGCCGAAATTAAAATGAATGAATGAATGAATGATTGTTTACAGCTTAATAGAAGTCGCTCCCATAATTTGCACAAAACAGGGTGTAGGAAAATGGTGGGTGGCTATTTTGACTTGGCCACCAAGCAACCACAAAACAACATGCTAACATAGCGACATGCTAAAAACACTTTAGCGGAGCACTTTAGCAACTGCGTAGTAATAACCCCAAAATCACCCACATCACATTTAATTTTTAAAAATCTAGTATCCACTAGTACATATCATTATGAAATAGTTTTTGAAAAATCTACTATACATAATAATATTGATTTATGCTTTTTTATTGTGAATCTATTAACAGCTCAATTGTATGTGAAGGATTTTATTTTATTTTTTACCAGAAAATTAAAAGAATGTTGCAGTTATGCACACTCACTAGAATCTATTTTCAGATCTGTGACGCATGAAACTAATGGTTATACAATGTTCAGGATAACGTTAAAAGAATTCTACTGTACTTTATTGTTCGGTAAATGGGTAAATGAAAAAATGCACTGTTCACACGGAATCAATTTTTCCGGTATTTTTCACAGATGATCTCTTCATACCAATTTACCTGTAATTCTCCATGAAAGTTTGTATGTGTTAAAGGAGCTAGTGTGTCACACGAAGAAAAAAGATCCATTCCTAACTATTAGCAGATACGATTTATCTCTCAAATATTAATCAAACAATTATTTTTTACAAGTTTTATTATTTTAATTATTTTTTTTATAAGTTTACTTATCTATCAGCATGAAGCTTGTGGATTGCGGAGTTTGAGCAAACATTTCATATCACTTCGATATGACACTTTCTTAATCGCTGATTGCTGTCATTTTTCTTATTGGTTTATTTTGTTATTGACGGGAAAGAGCGCAGCACATATTTACATCTGAATGTTTATTATCACACTGTTCCACGCTGGAGGAATGATCTTCCCTTTCTCGCACAGACTGCGGATTCACTGGTATCCTTCAAACGACAACTAAAACCCATCTCTTCCCAGAGCACCTTAACCCTGGTGAATAAAACCAAGACCACCTGTAGAAGCACTTTTTCTCTCCCTCCCTCCCTCCCTCCCTCCCTCCGTCCCTCAAAAAAAGCACTCTTACTCTGTTTCTTTGTAACTAGCACTTTGTGTGTGTATTGCCCATTCTTCTTGAATGCTAAATGCGTCTTCAATTGTGGACATAAGCGTCTGCTAAATGACTAAATGTAAATGTATCACTATATCACTCCACAAGTTTTTCATTCATTCATTCATTTTCATTTCGGCTTAGTCCCTTTATGAGTCTGGGGTCGCCACAGCGGAATGAACCGCCAACTTATCCAGCATATGTTTTACACAGCGGATGCCCTTCCAGCTGCAACCCATCTCTGGGAAACATCCATACACACCCATTCACACTCATACACTACGGACAATTTAGCTTACCCAATTCACCTATACCGCATGTCTTTGGACTTGTGGGGGAAACCGGAGCACCCGGAGGAAACCCACGCCAACACAGGGAGAACATGCAAACTCCACACAGAAACGCCAACTGGCGAGGCTTGAACCAGTGACCAGCGACCTTCTTGCTGTGAGGCGAACGTGCTACCCACTGCGCCACTGTGAGGCCTATTCCACAAGTTTTTTCATCTTTTTATTCTAATCAAAGAATGAAAAAGATACTCACTTTGCCGTGAGTATACCAGGTTTTTTAATCAGACACATCACAAGAGTTTATGATGGCCCATTTAAAGGCACAGTATGTCATTTTCACCAGTAGAGGGCACATATTCACAACAAACAAAGGTGTATTTTGATGACACAGTGACTGAGTGTGGAATCATGGGAGTCGTCTTTGTTATGTCTTATGGGACTCGTGCAGAAAACAAATTCATGGATGAGCTAAAGTACGCAAATCTTGCATTGAACAGAGGCAATAAAACAAACAACATATTAAAGTGTCTTTGGTGTTTCCCTGTTTTCTATCAAATGAAAACTGGAAATCGAGGGTGTGTAACACCAATAGCATGGCCACAGAGGACACACTTCGTCCTGTAAATAACACTGTTCTAGTGTTTTGGATGTTTTAATGAAATAAATCTTACATTGTGTCATGTGAGGGACACTGACAATGGAGTAGAGGATCCAAGTGCAGTTTATTATGCGAATGGTCAGGCAGGCAACGGTCAACAAAGTCAAACAGATACACACAGGGAATCCAGAGTCGTGGTCAAATAACAGGCGAACGGTCAGTATAGGAGGCAAGCAACGTACAAAACAAACAGAACAAAGCGAGGGTCACACACGGAAAGGCAAGGCAAAGGAAACGTGTCGTAATGTCACAAAAACAGTAAACAAGACTCAGCACTAATGTATGTGTGCGTGCTGTGCAAATAGTCCTCATAATCAGTCCTTGACAATCCTCAGGCTGTGTGTATGTAATCAATGGCGATCCGGAACAGCTGTGTGCGAGGTGCATGACGGGACCTGTAGTTCGATAGTGTGTGTGTGTGTAGTTCTCTGGCGATCCGCAGTTGCTGGATCGCTGGTGCTTGTAACACATTGTGCCTTTAATTAAAATGTAGGTGACTGTAGTGTAGCATGTTCCACACCCCATTTATACAATTCTGAATGGTGTTGGCCTCACGGTGGCGCAGTGGATAGCACGTTCGCCTCACAGCAAGAAGGTCGCTGGTTCGAGCCTTGGCTGGGTCAGTTGGCGTTTCTGTGTGGAGTTTGCATGTTCTCCCCGTGTTGGCGTGGGCTTCCTCCGGGTGCTCCGGTTTCCCCCACAAGTCCAAAGACATGCGATACAGGTGAATTGGGTAAGCTAAATTGTCCGTAGTGTATGAGTGTGAATGGGTGTGTATGGATGTTTCCCATACCCTTCCAGCTGTTTCCCGTTGCAGCTGGAAGGGCATCCGCTGCGTAAAACATATGCTGGATAAGTTGGCAGTTCATTCCGCTGTGGCGACCCCAGATTAATAAAGGGACTAAGCCGAAATGAAAATGAATGAATGAATGAATGGTGTTGTTGCCTAATGAGACTCTTCTTTTCTCCCTTCATTTGTTTTAAACCTTTTATGGATTTTTTTGAAGAAAACTGAAAACCATTGACTTCCATTGTATATGTTTCTTTGTTTCTTTTGTTGTATTTGTTCCTTCTATAGGGCCTCACAGTGGCGCAGTGGGTAGCACGTTCGCCTCACAGCAAGAAGGTCGCTGGTTCGAGCCTCGGCTGGGTCAGTTGGCGTTTCTGTGTGGAGTTTGCATGTTCTCCCTGTGTTGGCGTGGGTTTCCTCCGGGTGCTCCGGTTTCCCCCACAAGCCCAAAGACATGCGGTACAGGTGAATTGGGTAAGCTAAATTGTCTGTAGTGTGTGAGTGTGAATGGGTGTGTATGGATGTTTCCCAGTGATGGGTTGCAGCTGGAAGGGCATCCGCTGCGTAAAACATATGCTGGATAAGTTGGCGGTTCATTCCGCTGTGGCGACCCCAGATTAATAAAGGGACTAAGCCGAAATGAAAATGAATGAATGAATGTTCCTTCTATAGAAGAAAATGGTTACAGCATTTCAAATTTCATCAAAATGTAAAAAATAAAGAAACTCATAAAGGTTTGAAACCACTTAAGGGTCATCAAACAGTGAGTATTTTTGGGGGGGGTGAACTATTCCTTTAATTATTTCACATGAGAAGTATGTACAGTGTAATGCAGTCTACTGTGCTTCTCATAATGTACAATAAAACCAATCTTTAACTGGGAATAGTCATCATGAGACATTAAATGACAATAGTCATTTGTATGCCGGCAGATGACATATGAATAGTCTTTGTTGTGTGTAAATTCAAGGATTGGTTGTCAACATGTTTGGTGCAGATATTTAGTTTCAGGTGGCATCTGTTGTGCTCTTGAAATGCATTTGCTTTATAATGCATAGCAATTGCTAAATGAAACACTCTTGCTTTTGCAGTTTAATGTTTTCAATGTTATGGAAGGCCCAGGAAACATTACTAATTAATTGACGGAATCTGTTGGTTTCACATCTGAAGGCACTTCATAATGAGTGTGTATTTGTGTTTATTCATTACTGAATCCCCTAAGGCAGAAACATGGTTAATATATCACAGACATACTTTCCGTTTAAAAAACATCCTCTTTATATAAACATCTAACATTAAATATCAACATTATAGGTTAAAATGTATATGAGCGATTTCTATCAGCTCTAGTATGGCTTACCTAAGATGACTTTTCTTCCAGGACACCGTATGAAACATGGTGGACATAATGAACAGGCCAGACAGACCAGTGCCGTACATCCATGCAGAGATGGTCTCCCACTGGTCATCAGAGAGGAAGTACAACATTGAGCTGCCGAGGATACTGGGAATGATCCATAACTGAATTGAACACAAAATTATTAGATATGGTCCAATAGTGTTTTAATTGTTTGTTAAACAGAAACTCAAGGGCCAGTCAAGATCATATTGCCAAGGTCTCAGTCTTGTCATGGGTTTGAAAGCACGTAGACTAAGACTGAGATGATGGAAATATAGAATCTAAATCGAGGGCTAACCTAGACTGACCACATTTTTGATCTTCTCATTAACTTGGAGGCATGTGAACTAAGACGTTACTCCAGTTGGATATGAGAACCAAGCCCCTATTTTAATGCACTTGGTCTTTTTGACTAAGACAAAGACTATGAAAATCTGTAAATGGACCCAAAAGACCAAAACCAAGAAAATGAAAATATTGTGAAGAACATGGACTAAATGGTTGGTCAGAACCATTTTTTAAGATCTTGCTCTTAGGCTTGGAAGCGCATGGAGTAAGACCAAGACCATGAAATATGATGTTGTTTGTTTTACTTTATTTTCCACCTGATTGGAAAATTGTCTTTGGCTCTACCAACACAACAAATTAATAGTGACATGTGAAAGGATAAAAACACAATCATTTAAATTGCAAGAAAAAATACAGTTCGTACCTGCCACACGGGTAAGTTAAATGTTTGCTAAATTAAATAGCTTTTGACCAATTGGATTTAACCAAAGAAATTTGACATGAGAAACTATTTCAAACTATTGGTCTGTGTGTAAACTTTAGAAATCCATACTTGTTAACTAAGACCAAGATCATGAAAATATGGACTTGGACCCAGACACCAAAGCCAGGACCATGGAAATATACTATTGTATTTGGACTTGAGAAGGAAAAACTGTACAAATACAGAAAGTAAAATTAGTATTGAACACGTCATTTTTCTCAGAAAACCTATTTCTAAAGGTGCTGTTTACTTGAAATTTTCACCAGATGTCAGCAACAACCAAAGGAATAAAAGTAAAAAAAATAAAAATACAATGAAAACTAAACTAATCATAAGTTTAGAAATGAAGTTATGTGTAATACAATGAAATGAGACAGGGAAAAAGTATTGAACGCATAAAGAAAGGAAAGTGTAAAAAGGCATGGAAAGCCCAGACAGCAGCTGAAATCCCTCAGTAGTTGGAACACCACTCTGCCTCAGTACAAAATATGAACTAAAGATCAGAGGGACCCACAGAACCATCAAGATTTTTAGACTCACCGCTGAGCAATGCATCTTGAAGCTGTTATTACAACAAAACGAAAAAAAAAAACATGTTTTTTTACAAAGTATTAAATACAACTCAGTAGTTCAGTACTTTCTCCTTGTGTCATTCCATTGTTATAACACATAATTATTTTTTCTAAATAAAAAGTTTAGTTTTATTTTTATGTTTGAATTTTTACTAAAATCTGGGTCAATTTCATTTCAATAGCTTCTTTAGACCAGGGAAAATCATGAATTGTACAATATCTACTTTACCCACTGTATAGTATCAATTCAACACCATATTATCATGGTAGTCTTAACCCACATTCTCCTGAGTCCATGCCAAACTAAGACTGAATATAACCTTATTTTCATGGTCTTGATTACAGTCCACATATTTCACATGAAAAGAACAGGATCATAAAAATATGGTGCTAGATTCAAACTGGAGGATAGAGACCATTAAAATATGGTATTTTTCTGGGAAAAATATTTTCACAGTTTTGGTCTTGTCATGATTTGATTCTGGCACTTGACTGGACTAAAATATTAGACAAAAACATTAAAATATGGTTTTGGATTTAACCTCAAGGCACCAAAACCATGTTTTCATGTGCTTTTGCTCTCATTCTTTACTCAGATAATAATAGGCTTTTCTCTACTACAACACAGTCATAATACTTGCATACAAAATGGCCAACCACAGCCCTGCATGATGTATGTCCATTTTGCTAATCAGATTACTCTAATTACATAAGGAAAAGGGAAATTGACAATTGCAATGTAGCTTCTGACCAACCCTCCTTCCATCTGTCATTATGTGTGACTGATCAAATCGTATTAACATATCCCATGAGGCCTACTGGTTTTCTGCAAAAGCCTTTTTTATAAAGAAAGTAAATAAAATCAACAATTCCAGGCCTTTGTACACTTAAAAAAGGACATTTACTGCTTGTTCAAAGTACTTGTTTAAAATGAGTTGAAACAACACAATTCGTAAGGTTTTTTTTGAGGAGACAATTAAATGTTTTATGTTCAATAAACATAAATTTGTAAAAATAATTAAGTTAACTTATTCGATTTGTTTTGGGACAACATGAAGGAATGTCTTGAAGGAATGAACATGAAGGAATCTATCAGTGTAGGATCTCTGACATAATCACAAAGTCAGCAAACACTTCAGTGCAATTTTCAATTTCAATGAAGTAGATGTGCAATACACTTGGGCATTTTCAGAAATATGCACCAAATGACAATGTAGCGATGCAAAGCGGATTTGGTGTGTGGTCGATGTCTCGTGCTTTAACTCGTGAACTAGCCGTGCCAGATGTGCAGCTCTGAGAGGAGGGGATTAGAGAGTAGGATGTTATCCAAACAACATCACGTAGCCAAGGCCATACACAACATGCCCATAAAAAAACACATAAACATATAAAGATATAAAAAGCAATGGTAAACAGAGAATGGACTCAAGCAAATGACAGTATGAAATAGACAATGACTATTTAATACTCAAATGGTATTGTTCAGTGATTTTTGTCTGGTATATAAGCAGTATTACATGACACAATCACTGTAGGATTTTTGTGCGAGCTTGGTGATCCTTCTGTGTCACAGGACAATGGCATCTAAACTTTCCCTTGACAACACCCTCTCTTGATGCCAATATAATACATAAAAACAGGTCTTTATGCTAAATGTTGACCTTCACCAACCCAACCAGTTTGCGATCTCATGCACTGCTATGTATTAATTTAGGTTTCTCAAGCATATAGTTTTGTTCTGCTTTGGCTCTGTGTGAGATAAGAAGTAGATTTCCACTTACTCCATGTGTGGCACAGTTGGCTGCATGCTCATACTCAGTGGGCTGGTATCTCTTGCTAGATGGAACTCGGTTGTTCATAAACCTAAAAAAAGATATTTGAAGCGACTGAGACTGAGGATGATGGAGCTTTTTCCTTTCTATTTCAAATCAGAATAAATTTATTGAGGCACTTTAATTGGGATGCCATCACCCGTACAGAAACACTACATGATTTTTACATGTTTTCCACAACTTTAAAACTTTAAAAACATTCAAATATTCCTTACATTTGCATGTAAAATATATGTGGTTTTCTGTAAACAGTTAATAAATTATTTAGAAAAATTTGTACTGTTCAATAAAATGTCTGCACTCATGTGTACACTATCATTCAGTGGTTGGTTAGATTTATTTATTTTATTTTTCTAAAAGTAATGGTAATTCCCACTATTGAGAGCTGGCTTATTGCCTGCCAATTATTAAGATATTGGCAGTTTTTTTTATAAAGTAATACTTATAAAGTATTATCTTATTCTACATCCCTAATCCTACCCAAGTCCTAAACCCAACTACAACCTTACTAACTATTAATACGCAGCTAATTAGTGATTTATTTGACTTAATGGTTTGTTAATAGCTATAGTGTGACCAAAGCACCCAAAATTCGGCTTTGCTATAAAAGGGAGAAAAAACACTTTAAAATAAACGTGTTTAAGTGTTATTTCCTCCTGTTATTGCAAAGCTGAATTCACATTTGCACACTGCCTGGTTTTTCATATGAAGAGTTCCTTTGTTCATTTGCAAAATGACAGAAATCATTTTCTGTTGCAATTGTTTTAATACTAAATGTAAAAACATTATTTCTGAAAATGACCAAGAAACTCCAGTTTTAATCATTTTCACATATTTTCTTTTGCAACTCTACTCTTCAATGCACAACATAAACATATGATATCATAAAATTACTAAAATAGAGTTATCTGTTTTTGCAAATAAACTCTTTAAATGATCTTAGTGTTTTGGATGAGTAGAAAGTTCAAAAGAACCACGTGACATGAAACAGAAAACCTCTGCAACATTATAAACAACTTTATAGCCACTCGCGATCAATTTAATGAGTCACTTTCCTTACTTTGCTTCAGAATACAGAAAAACCTTTCTGACCCCAAATTCTCATTCTAATCGTCTCTAACTGACACAAATTGCACGGTTGCCTAGCATCTGTAGCTACCTAACGACTAAAGCTAATCCTGTTCGGAATGAGGTCTTTTATTGCCACTTACACTGAGCCGCCGATTTATTGAGTGATGATGTCATAGTCTCCATGCCAACCCGAGGCTTGGGATTTTCTTTTTTATATTTCTCCCAAACACCCTTTATCTGTGTGATTTAATTAATGTGCATGAGGACACAGGGAAGTGGGCTAGACTGCTAACCAGAGTAAATGAGCCGACCTCAGCGAGCTCCGGAAACCTTCTTCCTTTGCTTTCTGATTATATATCTTCATTATAGCGTAATTAGGGCAGAAATTGATCGATAGTCTTTAGTTTTAGTCTTATTAGAGATCATTTTTTCATTGAAACACTTGGTGACTCAAATATGTCCATTCTTTTATGAAACATGCTTTTATTTATTAATTTTTTTTGCTTTTATATTTGAGGTTATATTAAGCAATTGGCATGCTTTTATGTTTTTAAAAATCCAGGTGTGAATTTGGACATTGCATTCACAGTCATATATTCAATTCTAATGCATGAATGCACTACAATTTGCCTCCAAGCATCACAGTTATTGGGTATATTTAGTGTCACTTTTCATATCACTGTCTTGCTATTTGTTTTTTGTATATTCAAGGAAAATATTTACTCTGATGTCCTGTTCATTATCATGGCTGAGTTCATTAAATGAGTGTTTGGCATCGCTCCAGGGTTCAGCACCTGGTGTGTCTCTGCTTGGGTTTTAATAAAGAAATTGCTTTTATATAATGGCATCTGGAGCTAAACTTGGAAGCTCGGTGTTACGATGTCATTTTGCCAATATTGGACACATAAATGTATTTTTTATATAAGAGAGAAAGGGTTAAACAATAGGAGTGGGTGATGTTGACAAGAAAAATTATACCCCAATATTTTAGGGGATTCCTTTTCAATAACAATGACTCATATTTTGCTGAGTGTGTTATTGGTGTTCTTGTAATGTATGTAATGTGTATTTATATAGTGCATTTATCATGTACGGCCATACACCCAAAGCACTTCAAAGTCATGAGGGGGCGGGGGTGGGGGGGGGGGGGGGGGTCTCTACACCACCACCAATGTGCAGCATCTACTTGGATGATGCAACGGCAGCCCCAGGATTTGCTATTGGTGAAGTGGAGAGACAGTAATACAGCCAATTTGGTGGATGATTGGGAGGCCATGATTGGTAAGAGTCGATGTAAGGATTTTGGCCAGGACACCGGGGTTACACCCAGGGATGGGCAGTATTTATGATACATGTATTTCAAATACGTATTTCAAATACAAAATAGTATTTTGTAATTTGTAATTATTGCAGTTTATGAAAATTGGTTAATATTTTGTATCAAAATACTTTAGTGTCTTGTATTTTTGTATTTTTAAAATACTGTAAAATACTTTGTAAGAAGTCTACATGATGACATCATAAAAAATGCGGCCTCTGATTAGTGCTTTCTGTTATTTGCCTAGGCTTGAGATCAGAACAGAAAATTTATTAAGAACGTGGTTAAGTCCACAATCATTGAAAATGGTATACTGCACAATGCTAAGTAATATATAATGGCAGTATAGTGTACAATTCGGCATCAGCATACTTGATTAAGAAATGATATGGAATATAA
Source organism: Danio choprae (assembly GCA_903798125.1). Taxonomy (NCBI): domain Eukaryota; kingdom Metazoa; phylum Chordata; class Actinopteri; order Cypriniformes; family Danionidae; genus Danio; species Danio choprae. Next base: position 6,046,045 of record CAIGQW010000272.1, read on the forward strand.
TATCAGTCCTTAAGAACAGGATGAGGAGCTTCTGAGCATCATCAGTCTCAGTGCTGCAGGTGGAATTGCAGAGAAACTTTAGAAATATAAAACACCTAAAGATGATATACTGATGCTCACTAAGGGGTAAACTGAGACTCTTCCAGTTAAAGAAGAACAAAACATCTTGGAACAATGAGTAAACTGCACAAATAATAGTAGTTCTGGATGAATTGCTGATGTAGATGTGAAGACAATAAGACATTAACAACATACAAATAAGTCCTACAGTGGCGATACCTACAATACTGTGTAGTATTATGCTTTGTATAGTTAATGAAGAGGAAAGATGTCTGTCTAAAGATGTCAAAGTGGCACAATACAGTATATGAGACACATATATTTAATAATACTTCAGTCTATACGGACTGGTCAAAAACTTCAGATCTACACAGCAGCAGGATATATATGAAGAGTTTATTTGCAAAAACAGATAACTCTGAGATAGCATTGAAGAGTATAATTGCAAAAAACATGATTTATGGAAATTACTAAAACCATTTTCGTATTTTTAGTCATTTTCAGAAATCATGTTTTCACATTGAGTATTGAAGATTTCAAAGGCAAAACACAAAAACGAGATTTATTAAAACAAATTATGCGAACAATAAATTAAAATAACCTCTTCATATATCACCCTTTTAAAATATAAGACTGTTAAGAGATAGTGGTAATTTTACTGGCCACGCAATAGATGGAAACACAATGAAGAGATATAGTACTGTATTCCAACTCATTATCTGCATTACATGTTTTTTACAGTGATTAAAGAGAGACATCTTCAAGACAGTACTTTTTTTGTATGGAATTTGTACAAAATTTACACTAAAATCAAAGAGAAAGAAAGGTTTATGAATACCTCCTCATCCCCAGAGAAGCTGACTTAAACTTGTTTAGAGAAACACTGTTGCTGTCAAACACTGTTTACTTCACCGAGTCAGTTTAATGGTCAAGAGATTGATCCAATAGGACTATTGATGGAAGGTTTACGAAGACATTTGATGCACCCTTGTAAAAGTAGTTTGTAGTATTTTCAATATACAGTATTTTATTTTGATACTTGTTGTGGCTGCTGTATTTTGTAGTTTATTTTGATACATGTAAAACTGAGGTGTTTGGTATTTAATTTTAAAATGCATTTCACTCTTTAAGAAAAGTGACATGGGTTGTTTATGACCACAGAGAGTCAGGACCTCGGTTTAACATCTCATCCGAAAGATTGATCATGGATAAATATGATATTAAAAAACAGTAGTTGAAGGCTGGTTCCTGTTAAAGGATTGATTCACTGAGTCATTCATTTAAACGATTCATCCAAAACATCTGAAAACCTAGATTTGTATGACTTTGATGCACATGGGTGTTGGGAGGAAAATAAATTGTGGCTGGGTCCCAACTCCAGAAAAACTTCACTAGACTTTGAGCTGCAAACTGAACTCTAGTCTTTTGTATTTGCACTACGCTATTGCAATAAATACAAGTATATTAGGGCTAACAGCGCAACTGTTATTCAATGCTGCAAAAAAGACTAAATGATGCCTTTGAAGCAACCAGGTGAACAAATGATGAACATTCAATTAAATACCAGTTTGTTTAGTTTACCTTGCTGGGTTGATGGAGTGCAACAAGTGTGAGTAGTGAAAACACGGAATGGAGTGGAATTCATATAAACTCAACATGTGCCAATTGTAATGGATTTGAGGAAAGGGCAGTGAGGACATTGTGAAACACCAGCGTATGAATACCCAGCATGAATTGTCAACCCTGTGGTAAGTTATGTAATAACCTGGGGTTTAAATGACCTTTAAATGAGATGTTAACCTGGAATTTATCATTCAATTAACCTTTACAATTTACATTTATTCATTTATCAGCCACTTTTATACAAAACCACTTACAAGTGAGAATAAAAGATCATCAAATCATCAGATAGCAGCAGTATACAAATACTATGACTAAGTTCATTTAAAAAAATGTAAAGTTAATTTTAAGATTTTATTTTCTCAAAGCATATAGAGTGTATGGAGTAGGACTGCACAATATGTCGTTTTAGCATCGTGCGCATGCGCAATACTCATATCGCAAAGATATGCAATGTTGAGCCTGAATTATAGTTGAACAGAATTGTATTTAATCGCTGTACTTATACAGAATTTTTTAAAAATGAATTTCCTTACTTAGAATTTTTGTCTTGTTTCTAGTCCAAATATACATTTCAAAGCGAAAACTTGTTTTAAGGAAAAACTCTTAATTTTGACTCATTTCTTCTGACAATGAAAACAAAACAATATTTTTAGATATTTGGACTAGAAACAAGACAAAACTAAGTTAGAAAAGGTGATTATTCAATTTATGTACCTAATTACTGCTAGTCTCCCCAGAAAATTATCAAATAGTGCTATTCAAACTATCTTGTGAAATTGTATTCATATCGCAATATTTATCGCAGAAAAATAAAATATCACAATATCTGATTTTTCCCAAATCGTGCAGCCCTAGTACGGAGCACACTCAGAATTGCACAATGTTTTCCAAAATGTATGAGGTGCTTAAGAAGGTGTCTGGTGCATATGGAGAGGAAAAGAGTGTGTCTTCTATGAGTGGTTTGTCAAGCCCACTCACCTGCGTAAAGCACTCTTAGAATTGCAGTTGTTTTCAAGAAAGTAAGTTAAGAACGTGGCATTTCTGTGTGGAGTTTGCATGTTCTCCCCGTGTTGGCGTGGGTTTCCTCCGGGTGCTCCGGTTTCCCCCACAAGTCCAAAGACATGCGGTATAGGTGAATTGGGTAAGCTAAATTGTCTGTAGTGTATGAGTGTGAATGAGTGTATGGATGTTTCCCAGTGATGGGTTGCAGCTGGAAGGGCATCTGCTGCGTAAAACATATGCTGGATAAGTTGGCGGTTCATTCCGCTGTGGCGACCCCAGATTAATAAAGGGACTAAGCCGAAAAGAAAATGAATGAATGAATGAAGTTAAGAACGTCTCTGATGTATAAAGAGAGGAGATAGTGTTTTAAATAATATGCATTATTTAAAAATCTTGAGACTTTTGTCTTTTTGATTCTCAGTAGGAGTGAAAAAAGTAAATCAGTGTCAGGATCAGGATATGATAACGTCACACTGTGAGGATGGAGGACTGTGAGACTTATCACAAACACATCACAGAGCATCCACGGCAATATGATACCCAGTGCTAGTCTTGGGTTTAAACCAACAACCATTTAGCCAAGATGTCTACTCATGCGTAATGTGGGCCTACTAGTTATGACATCAAACATTGCATTCCAACATTACAAGGCTGACATCAAGTTCTTATTTTTCCAAACCACACAGTAAGTGCATTTTGCTGCATAATGGTCGTCCATATTGCTATACTGAATCATTTAAAACCACTTAATGTTAAATATATTGTATCCAAAGTTAATAATCATATATTTCAAAAATGCTTTTACGATTGAGGTTTTGTTAAAGTCCGTATAAAATAAAAGTGCACATTGCTATTCTTTAGGTGGACAATTAATCAGTGCAAGGTAAAAAAAAAATTTTGCAATTAAAATCTGACCACTTTCTTCCATGTTTGTAGTGGTGGCCCTTCTCTGTTGACGTCAGTTTGATGCCTTTAGCCACATTAATTTTAACCACGCCCCTCTTACCGTTAGTTTGCTACAAGTAAATGGTATGCTAAAAGAAAGCCACACCCCCTACTCAATATTCTGTTTCAGCTGGACGTACATCAACATACTAAAATAAAAGTCTCAGCAACTTTTGGTCCACCAAGCCTTGTCCATTATCCCTTCTCCTGCTTCTTTTTTGAGCACATGCAATTAACTGAGTGATTTACTGCTAATTGCACACGACGGAGGCCAAAATATCTCATCCAAAAACAAAATATGCACTCTGATGGCCACACTGCGAGTCTCTTGTCTCTAAAACAAAAGGATCCCAACCAAATCGTCACAAGGGATGAGGATTACACAGTGCAAATCATTGTACTTCGCTTTATGAAAGGAGATTGAAAGAGCACACTGTGCCGGACCGTTCTGAGATCATTCTGGAGATTAAATGAAAGTGAGCAGGTGCTCACTGGTGATTTATGACTTACATGAGAGTTATCTAGAGTTCAGAAGAAAACCTCCATTTAGATACAGTTATAGTGATTACATTTACCTAATTTAAATTTAAAGAGATAGTTCACCCAAATATTTAGATTTACATTAACTCATAATTTACTTACACTCGGGTGGCTCCAAATCCTTCTTTTTTCTTTTGATCACTGTTCATTCAGAGTGGTTGAGTGATGCAAAAGGCATTTACTATTTAATGCTAAATTAATTCATTAAATAAAACCATTACATGAATTAAACTGTTAATAAAACTGTTACCATTGCATAATAACATCACATAACTTGCTGCCACAAGAGACACTAAAGAAGATATTTTGAAGAGTGCTGAAAACAGTATTGACATCCATAGTAGGAAAAAACTATGGAAGTCCATGGCCACCAGTTTCCAACATTCTTCAAACTATAATATTTTATATTCACTGAAAAAAAGGCAGAATTTCCATTTTTGACATGGGTGAACTATTCCTTTAAATGCATCAGTCTAATTTGAATAATGTCATTTTAGGCTTTGGTTAATATGTCTGTATGTTCCATTATGCAAAATAAAACTCGTGTGGTGGTAGAAATTAAATTAGGCTGTTAGACGATGTTATTTTACATAAGTAACTGATTTAATTCAAGTAAAAAATTATTTTACCTCAATTAACCAACTTATATGGGTCAAAGATGAAACAGGGAGCAAAAATAGCAATTCCACATAATCCCAACTAGTCAACATCCTCTGGGGGCAAAGATCTCAAAAGGCAAACACAAAGCCTGCTTATGTTTGCCAGATATGTGACCTGACACTGACTAAATCTGTCATCTCACAAAACTATTAACACATTTCAAATGTCCTACTGAAAAACTATGTAACAAACTTTAATATTAATTGTATTGTTTATCTGAAAAAGCATTCTGATAAAATTGTGCGGCCTGATAATTTAAGGGTAAAGCAAATAATAAATGTCATTCATGAAATCCTTTCTTAGACCTGTAGATTGATCTCTCCATGACTTCATACTGTATGAGGAATTAAAATTAAGATAGGCATTCTTAATTGGCATTGATGAACCTGATAAAGAAACTAACATCCATTAAATGGCTATTTTACACACAATGTTATTCATAGTGGAGTTTTTATATATATATATATATATATATATATATATATATATATATATATATATATATATATATATATATATATATGTAATTAAAATGTTCTTTTAGTTTTAAAAACTCATAGTTTACTGGAAGGTTCTTCTGAGAACCCAAAATAGTTATAACTTATTTAACCATATTTTTACTGCACGTAAAGGGATTATACATGGCAAAATTAATAGTTTGTCACAGCACAAAGTGTATGTTAAACGCAGGCCTGTTGTTTAAGACAAATGGCCAATTGCAATTCTACAGTTTCTGTCTTGTGTGTAAGAAAAAATGACCATTTGCAGGAAATCCTCACCAAAAGCAAGATGAAGCAGTTGCAGAAATGAAAGGAAAGTAGAAGTGGACAGAACCTCAAGATTTTTTCCACATGAATAGACACAATGACTTCTTCAAACATGTTTACACTAAAGCTTTTTGCTCTGCCTCACGTTTGTTTAACACTTATTTTTCTTATTGGCAGCCTTCATTGTTTTCATTCCAAAGGTATTAGTCTATTGTTAACACGCGATAAAGCATAGATAACAACACGTTGTTTAATAAAAAGTGTAAAAGTCAACCAATTTCACATTAATAACAACAATACAACTGTTTAGAGATTAAATATACCTGCCCAGCTTCGTCCTCCTGAAATCCATACTGTACATATTTGTAGCTACATGTTCGCAACGAAAATGACTCCTAGCAGACAGTCTGAGTTTCTCCCGGCAGTAGCGGAGAGCAAAACTCCGGATGTTTCACCGTGTCCGAAACTTGGAAGGAAGCAAAGCACTTGAAGACTTGCGCTGATCGGTACGCGCACGTGAGCGCAACTGTGAGGCAGTGACAGTGGGGTTTTTTAGAGAAAAAAGCGTCTCGCGACCCCTTTCTCTCTCTCTCTGTGTGTGTCAGGAATGCCGCTGTTTGCTGAATCCCATCCCCGCCCCTTTGCTTCCTTCCAAGTAAACTTCAAAAAGGCTCTCGGCGAATGAACGACATCGTGTTTTTCCATCGCTTGCCGTGTAGCGGATATTTGCTTTAGAGACGCGTGAACAAAGTGACCTTCTTGACCGTTAACTCCAGATGCTGAATGCACGCTGTTTTGTTTAAAAAACTGTTACAATATAAAAACAAGAAATTTATGGAACAGTTTTCAGTCTGTCGCGTTGATTGAATCTTAGACCCGTAAAATTACATTTTGTGTAACAATTTGTGTATTGTAGAACTAGTCACTGGTGGTCAGGCAATAAAAATGGACCTTTTCAGGTAATATGATTGTATTTCTGAAGTGACCTGTGAGGAGATTTTCTTTCGACGAGTGATTTTTAGAGAATATAGTTGACTAGAATATTCACATCAGCGCACGAAGCCCTCTGCTGGTTAAATAACACATCTGCGTTTCATGTCATCCGCTGTGATTAAAACTCTCTTCACTGGTTCTCAACCAAAGGCCACCTTATTAGATGATTTGTAATTTGAAAAATATATAATAATAACATAAAACGAAATTTATAATAGGCTGAATTAACTAAAAATCTATTTATTTATTTTTACAAAGAAACCAAAAGAAATTTTGCAAAAAAAAAAGTTTTGGTTTGTATTATATTTGATCGGTTAGACTACATGCAAAAAAATCTAAGTACCCAAGTAAATCGAAGTATTTAAGTTAAATGGCTACAGTGTATAACTCTATATGTTTTAGTAAGAGGAAATTTAAATGCTTAGTTTTATGAGCAAAGCGCAGTAGTTCTTATTGGGGGATAAAACACAATGTAATGCAATGCAAAACGATTATGATAAAGATTTACAAAAATCACACTTTTTGAATAATATGAGCTATTTATTTATTTATTTTTACATTTATGCGAATAATAAAGCATTAAATATTTCACAGCAACACGTACATGCTTTTATATGGAATCAGACTAAAGTATTAAGTAAAGTTCAAGAGTATACTTCATGTAGTATTCATATTCTAATAAATAGTATTATACTTCAGTACACTCTGGGACTTAAGAGGCCATGCTTTATTTTAGAATTAATTAAGAATTAATAATTGTAATTTTAAATACTCTTGAAGTGTAACAGTAATAAGTTTAAACAGTGTAAAAGTAATAAAAGTTTAAATAATAAAAAAAAGTTATATGTCCTACAGGTAACTAATACTGTGCCAGTTCAATTTTTATGGCACATTTTATCTTTATGTAAATACACTTTGAAGTAATCTCCCAGTGATATACACTTGTGTTTTCCTTACCATATAATGGTAAATTTAACCATTATAATAAATTTAACATATAATAAATTTAGTTTACTATTTATTTATGTTGTTATATCAAGGTCTTGGTCTTGGTCTTGTCTCAATATTAAGCATATTACTGTTGCCATGGTCTTAGACTAAGTAGAAGTCTTGAATATCAATAAATAGCAGGTGTAAGTCTGATTTAGCTTTCTTTAGCTGTTTTATTTGAACAGACTGGTTGAATACAATATATTTTCACCGCCTATTGATATTTCACTTTTACATCGTCATGTTTAAAATTATATTTAAATATTATTTTTATGTAGGCCTATATTTATGCAATTGTTGTGTAAATGACTTTAAAAATATATTTTGTCAAGACATTTGTTGGTCAGTAAATGTGGCTCTTTCGGATGATTTGAGAGTTCTTTTCTGGTCTTGGTTTCAGCCTGCCTTAGTTTAGATTTAGTCTCCACAATGTCTCAGTAGTTTAGTGTCTCCACACTCTCATTACTTGCACTTTAAAATGTTATGTATTTCCTTTAACTACATAAAAAGTGGACTAAAAGTAGGCTACTTTGTTATTTAACAGCACACTTGAATAAAATACAATTTAAGGGTTTTTCTGCCAATTCATGTTAGGCTACTTAATTATGGCTATTCAATTTAAACGTTAAATACAAGTATAGGGCAAATAAACTTCCTGTCACTGTAAATCAAGTTTATAAAGACTACTTCTTCTGTATGCTTAGCATTTTCAGTTCAATCATTTATTCATGTTTCTTTCTTGAACACAAAAGAAGATATTACCAAGATTGGTTGAAATTGGTAGCTAATGACTGATGGGGTCAGTAAAGACATGCGCTACAGGTGAATTGGATACACTAAATTGGCCGTAGTGTATGTGTGTGAATGAGTGTGTATGGATGTTTCCCAGTGCTGGGTTGCAGCTGGAAGGGCATCCGCTGTGTAAAAAATATGCTGGATAAGTTGGCGGTTCATTCCGCTGTGGCGATCCCTGATGAATAAAGGGACTAAGCCGAAGGAAAGGGACTAAGCCGAAGGAAAACGTGTGAATGAATGACTGATGGGGTGTTTTTTCCCCCTATTAATGGCTACCAGTTTTCAACATTGTTCAAAATATCTTCTTTTTGGGTTCAACAGAAGAAAGAAACTCATAGACATTTGAGTCTATAAGAGAGAGTGAGTCTGTTTTATCAAACTTTCATCTTTGGGTGAACTGTCCCTTTAAGTAACTTTTGAGAACTAAATAAATGGTAGACTAAAACAGTGTTTCTCAACCACGTTCCTGGAGGACCACCAGCTCTGACACCTGATTAAGATCATCAGCTCATTAGCAGAGACTGAAAGACCTGTGACAGAGAAAGTAGACATCCAAAACATACAGTGTTCGTGGGCCTCGAGGAACGTGGTTGAGAAACACTGGACCAAATGTATATTTTTCTATTTAGCACACGTAAATAAACGTTTTGTATTCAATTAAATCAAATTATTCACTTAAAAGTACTTCATGTAAACTGCAATTTTATTTTGTTTCTTTCAGCAGTCTGTGCTGGCGAGTATACAGTTATTAAATCTTCTGTAATTTCACCAAATTCATTACGATTAACATTGCAACGCATTTGAGGATCCTGTGCTCCACTCGAGTGAGAAGTGGAGCGCCTTTCCCTTTAATTTGGACGTCTCTGGTGCGTGCAGCGGCCACTGCGCAGGCGCACGAAAAGGTGCAACAGTGGCTGGAGAAAAACAACAACATTCATTGGAACAAGGGTGGAACTTATGGCAGTGCGAGACGACCCTAGATTTCACTGATCTAGTCCACATCTGAGCCCCTTTTCACTTCGGCTTAATCTGTAAATGGTGTCGAGCCCATGAACCTGGCCAGTCAGAGCGGAGAGGCCGGCTGCAGCCAGCTGCTCTTCGCCAACTTTAATCAGGACAACACGTAAGAAAAGAATCACACTGCTGTTGTTGGCCTAACAGACCATCTACACGACAGCAACACAATGCTGTCAGTGCAAACAACGAGTAATCACCGCGGCAGTCGCGCAAAGCTTCACTCTGTATAACGGACAGTTTTAGTTGTGTCGTGCCTCATCATCACTCGAGTGCAATGCAAATAGGACGATAAAGCGCGCTAACCAGCTAAAACACCCACTGCTGATATCTTCTTTCCGATGTTTAAAGTAAACTCTCTTTTAAAACATCTTCCTATCATGTGTTAATGCAGCTTTGTTTTAATCAAATCTGCCGTCCGTTTCTTCCTCTTTAGACAAATTCACGCACGAGACGTTGTAGCACTAGCGCACATGCTAACGTGAAAATTGCATTTTCGAATTTGTGAAATGTTTTTTTCGGCTTAACTGTGTGACATATCAAATGCACAATGTGACGAAACGTGTGGTTGAAAGTGTAATTCAGCAAGTGTTAAATGGGACTGTGAGGTTAACGAAGTATGGCGACAGAAAGTAGCTCAAATGTTAGCAACACTACAGTACACCTTCAAACTAAGCTTTGTGTGTGTTTTTGGCTGTCTGATTTATTTCAGCTATCTAAATGATAGTTTCAATGTGATTTTTATGGTTTTTTAAAACCTTTTGGCGAACTTTCTAAACCATTTAACCATCGAACCAGCTGTTATGTTAGCAAAAGCTTTTTGTCTAGACTCCACCGTTAATTATTAGTAGTGCCATTGTAACCGCTGGCTCACCTCATTGACAACACTTCCACAGTGTTTTTATAAGGGTTAACAGCTACATTTCAGCACTGAACAAAATAGAGTAAAATAAACCGCTTTAAAATAGTTTATAGTCTTCTGTCTTTTCAAGTTTAAGCATGTCACATTACACCTCTTGAGGATTGCAAAATACCACATTTCACTTTCAAGTCAACAACCTGTTTTAGTCATTAGGCAAGGCAGTAGAGCGGAAATAAATGGATTAGTCTTTTAATAACTTGCTTTGTTTTTCTATTGTTCTTTATTGTTACCTCTTTGCTTTCCAGATCCCTAGCTGTTGGTACCAAGTCAGGGTACAAGTTTTTCTCCTTGTCATCGGTGGACAAATTGGAACAGATCTATGAATGTAGTAAGTTATTTCTGTGTTATTTAAGGTTAGCCTTTCTTAAGTCTGGCTTAGTTAAGCAGCTAGACTAGATATGGGATGAGCATATGTTACTTGCCTGATATAAGTTGATTAATAAAATTGATAATGTCTTTCTGGAGGTCAAAGATAATCAGGGTGGAAACAACTTGAAAAGGCCTTGAAAATGGAAAAACTGATAGTTGCTGATTGGACAAATATTGCCCCTAAAAGCCATCTGTTAACTTTTGATCTCAGGGACCATAATAATCGTTCAGTGCAAGGATGCGTGTTTAATATACGTACAGTATGTAATTTAAAAGCAGTAAGCTTTCAGTTACACATCCTGTATGCAAACTTTGCCCCTCTTAATTTCACCAAAAGCAGAATAAAATATTTAAAAATATGCAGAGATATTTGCTCTGTAGTCTAGCAGTTGTCATACATGAAGGGCTCGTTCACTCTTCAAGTGGGCCACAGAATTAGTTAAAAGTAGTATGATAAACCATTTTTGATATATTAAACTTGTCTAATATAAATGAAAATATATATTTTTAATAAATTAGTATCTGTCAGTAATAATAACTGTTGTTGAATTGTTAATCTATTGCAAAATTTAATTTTGGTTAATTAAATGAAAATCCAGAACAATTAAAATTCAAGTATCTTATTAATAATCTAGTTTTATAATCTAGTCTGAAAAAAAGTCAAAATCATCCATTCATTCAGTTGTTTATATGAATAATTTTGAAGTTACTGAATTATTGTTAATGTATGAAAATAAATATATCAAAACAATCACAGTTTGAAATTTAAAAAGAAGAAGCTGAAAACACATTCCACTTAATAATTAATAGAGTTAATAAAAATACTTGAAATCACAAAACAAATTGTGGGTAAAAAATAGTTGTTGAGACTTTTTGAGTACAGAAGGTTGTGTACTGCTGTAGTTCCTTATAAATGCTTGCTTGATTGTACTACACAAAGCATGTTTTATGTACTGTCACTTATTTGCGCTCAGCTGATACAGAAGATGTGTGCATCGTGGAGAGATTGTTCTCCAGCAGCCTTGTCGCTATCGTCAGCCTTAAGGCTCCTAGGAAACTCAAGGTCTGTCATTTCAAAAAAGGGACTGAGATATGCAACTACAGCTACTCGAACACTATACTGGCTGTGAAACTAAACAGACAGGTGAGTCAGCAGACATCATCTTCTTCTCACAGCATTTGTCGTATGAGTTTATTTTATGAAGTGTGATCAGACCGTCTGAGAATGTGCAAACCTGCTTTATTTTCACAGCGATTGATAGTGTGTTTAGAGGAGTCACTCTATATCCACAACATAAGGGATATGAAAGTACTACATACCATTCGAGAGACCCCTCCCAATCCCTCTGGTGGGTAACGCTGCTTGCCATAAGTACATTATTATTGTTGTTGGGGTTTTTTTCTTCCAGATTTTTCTTGAGGAAATACAGTACATCAGCTTCTTCTTTCAGAACGCCGTGCTCTATTTATATTTGGAGAACTGAAAGAATAGGTTTGGAAATTATGTGGTGACCCGTTAGCATTGACCTTGTTGTTATAAGGCTTTTGGTGGAACAAAATTTTACAGATGATAACACCAGCAATGGATTTGGAAGTGCTGCACAAGTAATTTAATAGTAATATAAGGCACAGGTGTGTAATGCATTGTCAAGGCTGCTATTTGATATTAACTTAATATATATATATATATATATATATTTTTTAGCATTTAATGGTTAATAAATGGTCATAAAAATAGAATGAAACAAAAAACAATTATAAAAATAAATGGACAACTAAAACTGTCTTTGGCAATGCGTTTGTGCTGCATTTGTGCTTTTATGTTTGACTAATACAGCCCATAAAACACTTTCACAGGTTTATTTTTTACATTTAATAATTAGTTACTGAAAATTGAATCTTGGTTAATTAAATGAAAATTCAGAACAATTAATATATAACTATATTTTTAATAATCTAGTTTTATAATCTAGTCTGAAAAAAGGCTAAATCATTCACCCATCCAATTGTTTGTATGAATAATTTTGAAATCGCTAAATGAATCTGAATATATGTTAGTGTGTGAAAATCAATGTATTTAAAATAATCACACTTTAACATTTACAAAAAGAAGCTGAAAACACATTCCACTTTCAATTTTTTTAAATGAATAGTTAATAAAAATGCTTGAAATTATTATATTAATAGTAATATAATAATAGAGGCACAGGTCTGTGATGCATTGTCAAAGCTGTCATTTGATATTCATTTAATATATTTTTTATTGTTTAACGGTTAATAAATGTTCCAAAAAGCATGAAACTAAAAAATGTAAAAACTCAAACTGTCTGTGGCATTGCATTGGTGCTGTTATATCTGACAAATACAGCCCATAAATTGCTCTCACGGGTTTATTTGTTACATTTAATAAAACAACCAAATGCATTTAGACCTGTCTAGTTTCATCTGGAATGCTTATCAAAGCACCTTCTGAAGCGATTGGGCCACTCAAGACTTACACACGCATATTATTGAAAGGAGAAGAAAAAACTATTTGTGACTTATGTAAGAATATTTGGAAGATAAAACATTTTAATAGAATGTATATATTTTAAATGATATTAGAGAACATTTTTACTCAGGAAATACTTTCCTGAAATGTTAAAAAAACGTGTCTTCTGGAGAGATTTTAGAGTATTTATCACTGCTCAAACTGAAATCGCTTATGACTTTTTATCAGCGTTATTGTTATTTTGATATTTGTTTGTACAATGAATGATCAAGAAACAGTTGTGATTGTAAATTAAATGTTGAATATTTAGTACAAGTGTTGCCATGAATAAGCCAATGCTGCTGATGTTGCATCGAACATAAATTCGGAGACTATTGGACTTCTATTTGTCTGCATTTCAGAGGACATTTACAACTACTCTTTTCACAATTAAATGGCAATCTGATCAGAACAAAAACATGACCAGGTGTAAACAGCTCTTAAAAGATGCACATCTGACAGAAGCTTGAGTTGAGGGTAGCTGTAGCGGAAGTTGGGGCTTAAATATAAATGTATTTTCAAGAACAAAAGCAGTGTAAACTAAATAAATTGTACATTCATCATCATGCACAATTCTAACATCTCACTACCATAGTAAAAGACATATGTAAGGAAAAACAAAAACCTAAAGACATTTCATTTAAATGAAAATAGATGACTAATATTACTTATTAAATATTCAGTAATTATATTTCAGTCAGAGGTATTCAATATATTAATAATAAAAGCATTTAGGGCTGCATGATTTTTAGAAAAAAAAATCAAATTGCGATTTATCTGATCAGATTTGCAAATTTGATTTAAAATGTGATGTGCTGCCATTTCATAAAAGAGCTAAAGGTGTGACGTGGTGGTTTTAACAGCACCAAAGAAAGACCAAGCATATTTACATAGTATGCTACACTGGTATATTGTTTATTTAAAACCTCTTAAACATTGTTGCTATGTTTTCCAATAAAGTTGCCAGTTGTCATGACATTAAGAAAATAACTACAGTATTTTAAATTCAATAAAATAAATTATATATAAAATTTTAAATAAAGATATATAAAACCATTAAAATCTTTACATTTAGATTTAAAATGTCTACACCCTTTCAAATCACTATTACCATTTAAAAATAACTAATCATGCAGCCTTACATAAAATTCAATATGAATATATGGCATTTCTGCCCGTGTTTCCTGTTAGCGTTGGACAGTAAAACCTTGCTAATAATTGATGATTTGTTGAAAGAAAAGCCTTCTTGAACCTTTTTGCACCACATTTCAGTTGTTTCCCATGTTAGTCTTGTAAAGAATGTTTCGTTACACTTTTGGTGCTTTCAGCGATATATCTCATACACAAAATGTCATCACACCAGTTTGACCTCTAACTAAATTTAGTCAGAAAAAAAAGTTTCCAAAGTGTGACCATATACTCACAGCCCTATGTCATAACTCCTAGTAATCATATGTTGTATGTGTGTTTATTAATATGCCGCTAAACATTTACAGGACTATGTGCCCTGTCAATCAGTAATGACAACTGCTACCTGGCCTATCCGGGAAGTGCAACGATTGGAGAAGTACAAGTTTTTGACACAGTCAACCTGGTAAGTAGTGTTTAGTTGAAACATTTGCTGTAATAATGGTTTTCGGCAATCGTTAAGCAGTGTTGGTCAATGTGTAATGAATATTTTCTCTCTGCAGAGGGCAGCTAACATGATACCTGCCCATGACAGCCCACTAGCAGCACTGGCATTTGATGCAAGCGGCACTAAATTGGCCACAGCTTCTGAAAAGGTTTGAGGAGCTGTCTTTGTGTGTGGTTTAATCCAACTAATTTAGTGATTCAATTTCAGATTATTTGTTTTGCAGTCAGTCTCAGATGAAAAAATTTTTTAAATGTATAAAAATATTGCAGTGTATTACTTTATACTGGTGTTTTTTTTTATGTATATTTATTGAAATTGTTTTGACTAGAGTTTAACTTTTTGCATTAAAATGTACAGTTGCGAAATATAACACATGAATTATTGTTCAAACGTTTAAGGGCAGTATTCACAAATAATTGTCTTATTTTTTACTAAGGTTGCATTTATTTTATTTAAAAATCTATCATTTTTAAAATATATTTCATTACTTTTTTAAATATATTTCAAAATCCCTTATCACAAAATTGTCCTAAAATCATTCTGATAGGATTTGGTGTTCAATAAATATTTCCTGAATGTTAACAACAGCTGTGCTACTTCATATATTTGTAAAAATCACGATAATTTTTCCAGAATACCTTTATGAATGTAAAGTACAAAAGAACAGCTCTCAAATTCTTTTGTAACATTAAATACTTTACTGTTGCTTTTGACCCTTTTAATGCATCCAGAGTAAAGTAATTTATTTATTGAAGAGTATCAAATTCTGTATTGTTTGCATAAAGTCCATTTAAAATAAAATATTAGACTCTTAATCTATGATTCAGCAACTTTTAAGCTTCTTGTAATCTTCTTTGAAGTGTAATTTGACCTTTTTTTCATGCTATTATTCAGGGCACCGTAATCCGTGTGTTCTCGATTCCAGAAGGCCAAAAGCTCTTTGAGTTCAGGAGAGGGGTAAAGAGGTAGATAATTTCATGTCTGTCGATTCTGATGATCTATTTTGTATTGATTCAAATAGTCAAGATTTATAAGCGCACCCAATGAAAACAATGCACTTGCTTTAATTATCCCTTAACAGATGTGTGAGCATCTGTTCCCTGGCCTTCAGTATGGAGGGACTCTATCTGTCTGCCTCAAGCAACACAGAGACGGTTCATATTTTTAAGCTGGAGACCCAGAGAGAGAAGTCAGTGTAATGTTTCCCACTGAATAGAAGTGGTTTTTACTCTTTCTCAAATTACAAACACAACATTTTGATGGATTTTCCTTTTTATTGATTGATTGATTGATTGATTGTTTTTGTGAGAACGTATTCATAAGTTGCATTAAAACAAGCCAGAACACTTTTATTTTGCAACAATACTGTGGTTTTCAATCTCGTGGTTTTCCACCATAGGCCTCAGGAGGAGCCCACTACTTGGACAGGATACTTTGGGAAAGTGTTGATGGCCTCCACAACATATCTGCCTGCACACGTAACAGAGATGTTCACCCAAGGACGGGCGTTTGCCACAGTCAGACTGCCCTTTTCAGGACACAAGAACATCTGTGCTCTGGCCATGTGAGAAAACCTTTTTGAAACAGCACACCGCTGTTTTATATAATCCACATTCAGATTGTAGTTGCTATCAGGGTAGATGTGTGTCTGATTATCTTGCTTGTGATTGGTATCTAGAATTCAGAAGATTCCACGGCTGCTGGTGGCGGCTGCAGATGGCTATCTGTACCTGTACAATCTGGACCCTCAGGAGGGAGGAGAATGCACACTAATGAAACAGCATAAGTGAGATACAGTGCTACAGAGTTGATTATTTACACTATATTTACAGTAGCATTTTATCAGCAAGTAAAGTAACTTTAAATGTTTTTGAAAAAAGTCCAAGGCTGCATTTGTTTGATCAAAAATATCATAACACAAATACTGACAAAATAACTATTTTTTAAATTGAAAGTAACTGTTGCCTTTTTTAATATATAAATATATAAACATATAAACATAATTTTGTCTTGTGGTACAAAGCAAAGTTTTATTAGCATTTAGTTCAGTTCTCAGTAGTGGAAAGTTTTCATAGTTCCTATAACTATTTGCGAAAGTACCTGCTTTTTGGTTTGTTTGTATTCCAGGAACTGGGAAAACTTTATTTTACAGTCCAGTTTCACATGTACATACTATGTACTTACAGTTATATCTGGAAAAGTTTGCTTTGGACTAGTAAACAGCTTTTATATTTTATATATATAATATAATTTATTTATGTATTTATTTTTTGTAAATTTTTAATGCAAAGTTAAAAATGTAATGCAAATGTGTAAATGTTAATAAAATAAAATCTTTTTTTATTTTTTATGAACATTTACACTTTTGTATTACATTTTTAACTTTGGTTTATTTTGAATTGATTGATTAAACAACAAATTACAAATGTATTTCTAAAAATGTTAATATATTTTAACTACCATTAGTCTCTCAATTAAATAATCTTTTTAAAAGATTATTGTGTTATAAATGATATAATTTACATATCATATATAGATTATTATAGGCCTTAGTTTGGCCTTGGATTGGCACTGATTGACATCATAAGTTATTTACTCATGTATCCTCCTTCAGGTTGGATGGAAGTGCAGAGCCGGCGAATGAAATTCTTGAACAGACAGCTCACGATCGGCCACTTGTGGCCCAGACCTACAGTGCTGCTGTTGCCAAAGGTAAGAGAAAAAAAGGGTTGTTTTGAAGTGAAGTTTTACAAACTAATTTTGAGAGGATCATGTGCTATGATCGACTACGGCTGGCTTCACATCAACAATCAAATGATAGACCACTCAGATGAAGCCTGCATAAATAGCCCATTTTCCTTACCTCCCTTAACTTCATTTTTGAAGAATCCGCCCCATCTCCCCCTCTTTCCATTTTACACTAGGGGACCTCTCGAGACCTCGGACTTCTATACTAACTAACCAGGAGGGAGCCCCGGGCTTAAGGATCTCCGAGCTCAGGGCTCTCTCCCGGGACAGCATGCCAAACCTGCAATCAGTATCAAGCATTAGCTAAGTGTGAACTCCTGAAACTAAACTGAAGTAAAAAAAAGAAGTGTAATAATTTTCAAATGCTGTGATCTCAGGTTACAGTGAGGATCAAGGGGCAGTAGGGGGAGCTGGAGTGGAGGACGACATGAACACCCTCCACCTGGATGAAGAGAATGAGCAGCCTCCATTAATCCTGGAAACAGACTGAGCTGCTGCCGGAAGATGGAGCCGACTGAGTGACATTGCAGAGGGGGTTTTCCTCCTCTGGTGCTGCTATGGACATGTGTGACCTGATAGAGAAAGGGATTAAAAGAGAGATCATTTTAAAGCAAGCCTAGCTGTAGCCTTATTCTGTCTGTTGTTGCGTATAGATGTTTTCCTCCTCTTCCCCTCCAACATTTGTGGCTTTCTAAAACCCTGCTGATTTTTTCTTTCAATTGCGTTTCTTTTTCTTTCTTTTTTTTCCTTTTTTCTTTTTTTTTATTCCCAGTCCTTAATCAGACCAAACTATGAAATCCGAGCTGCAGGTGTCACGTCTCTTAGCTTTGCATGTACATGTGCCAAGATTAGAAATCCTAGAAAACCTTTGCTTTCATGTGGATTGTTCTGATGTGTTTGCTGGCCATTTCTCCTCTTGAACTTTGTCTTTTTCAACTATGATTGAAAGCAAAACTGGCTTGCACCGCCTGCTATGTCACCTTACCACACAGTGTCTGCAATTGTGGAGTCCCTTACCAATTATCAACATCTGTGGCGAGATGTGAAGTATGTCCTGTAATTATGTAAATGGCGTGTTAACATGACAACCCAGGGTTTTTAAACAGGCTAAGAAGGTTGTTTTCTCTCAGATTATGTCATCTATAAGCGCACATGAACTACGATGCTCTCTTTTAATTCATTCTGTGGTTAAACAATTCGGCAATTGTTTCTTTTTGGCTTCAAATTACCCCCAGCATCTTCCTTGGGCCTGTTTCATTAAAGAACTTTTATTATTTTAAGTTCCAAACATCGTTGTAGAAATGACCGGTGAAGGTGTTTAATGTTTTGATTTCAAGAACGTGGCTTCGAGAGGCTGTCAGATGCCATTTTGTTTTCAGAACATGTGGTAATTGATGAAGGAGGGAAGTTCAAAATCTATTCTAAATACCAGCAGCTGACGATTACTCATGACATGACAGAGTCTCACGTTCGATAGGTTCCTATTTTGAGGGCCTTGTTCTTTGCAAAGAGGAAAAGCATCATATATCTCACTAAAAATGTCAGTTATTTTAGGTAACGGTCGCAGCATTTAGCTAACAAACGGGGATGTGTTCTCACAGACATCCCTGTGGACTGCAGTTTGAACAAACAGGTCATATGGTCAGGCAGTTGAACCAGATGATTTCCAGGGTTCTTTTGAGAAAAAAAATAAATAAATAAAGAGGACCAGGGTTTATGAATGTGATAACCAAATATTAGTCGGTGTGTCCAAATACAGGCGTTTGGAGATGCTGCCTGAATTCTTGGAGCTCAAAAGGATCTTGAGATCCTTTTTATGCATGATTCTTTTTTTTTTTCTTTAGCATGTTTTGATGTTGCCTATCAACAATTGCCTCCTCATCAGCCAATGAGCTCAAATCCCCCAAGGCCACTTTAATCTGTTTTCTAATGATTTTTGTATAAAATGTAAATTGTTCCATATAAAGATTAAATAAATCCCCTGTTGAAAGTGTTTCAGAGTCTTAATTGTTTTTATTCCTCTTTCATTCATTTAAAGATTTGATTAGACAGCTGTGTATTTCTCTTTATGTCCACTATGCATCACATAAATATTAAAGATAATTATTTGAATTGCAGTAATGAAGCAGGAAAACATTCAGCATGTAATTACTATTTTATTGCATTTTATTACAACTCAATGCAAGCTACTTGCACAAATGAAAGAAAAGCAATCTATGACCAGCATTTAGATTCAGACAAAATTACCTTTTTGGTTCATCCAGAACCAGTATGCTAAATCTGCTGAATATATAAACTCCTTAATCCACTAATACTTAAAACATAGTCTTGGGGAAATAAAAAAGTACATTAACAACTGCAAAAAAACAAAAAGCTTTTTAAAGCAAGCAATCGGACAGCAGACGTTCTGGGGTCTGCTGTGTGTCTAGATAATCTTCAGGTCTTTCAATGCAGATTCAAGGGTCTGAAACAAATTTCGCAGAAAAAATTAAATCATCTTTGTGCGCCAGTAAACGGTTTCATTATTATGGAAAGCACAAGAGTTTGACAACTATTACCTTTACATCCCAAATAGTCATGCCTCCATCCATTCCAGTGGTGCAGAATTTGGAACACTTGGCTTTTCCCCCATCAAGAAGTGAGATTTGGCTAAGAAGTGAACGAAAGAAGAACGCATGAACCAGTTTTTTTTTTAATTGTTGGTTTTCTAAATATGAAGTGTGTCATTTAAGCAACGAAATTACAGTCTGTTTTCTGTGCAACCTGGGCGAAGTCCTGCAAGGTTGATGACGTTCTTTTGATCGATAAAACTCAGAAAATAAGTTAACATTGTAGCACTTCTGTCATACTGAATCAGTGTAATTGATGGGTTTTAGTTTAAATGTTGTAATAATGTCTAACACAAGCTTAAGACATTATCTTTTTTTTCATTAGTAACACCATTATTGATTTTTAAAAAGCTTTTACCTGTTCACCAGAAGGGGCTAAAGCTAACAGTAGGCCTGCTAACAGGTTGCAAACAAGTGGTTAAATGGAACCACAGAGGTTGCCAGGAACGTTAAAGTCGTCATCTAACAGGTATAATCATCTACCTACCACTGACTTTCAAACCAAACTATTTTATTGCAAACTCAATATGACTTTTCTTTTTTTTTTTTCAATATATATATTTTTATTTAAAGATGATAGTGTTGATATCAAGTGATTTATATATGTTTATAGCCTATGTTTAGTATCTTGACAACTGTGATAAGATTACGTTAACTGTAATTTAACATTAACACAATGAATAAATGTAAGGTTATGTTACAATGCACAAAGAAAAAATATTTTGGTTTCACACGGATGTCAAAATAACTGAAAATGCTGTATTACACATAATAAATATTCACATTACTCCATTATATTCACAGAATTATGATTTTGTAGTTTTCACTGAGATAATGGTATAGTTTTGAAGTTTTCCAATACTTATATTTTGAAACTCCTTTACAAAAGGCGCGATGATATTACTTAGCACCTGAAAATAGTCCCAAACACCAAGACCTGCACTTGGACCACCATTTAGAATCTGTGAAGCTTTAAATAGGAAAATTATCGAAAGTGAGTGAGATGCTAATGGTCTAATCTGATTCAATAATCTATGCTAAGCTAAGCTAAAAGTTCTCTTATCAGACACAGAGATCATCTGAATGGCTTCAAAAAATAGTAAAACTAAACTGTTTAACTTTAGGGCACTTGTAAAATCTCCTAAAATTTTTGAGTGTAACAACTAAGAACGAGAACAGCCCTATGTACCTTATGCTGTTCTTGTGCAGAGACTCCAGGACTGCTTCTTTGCTTTCGGTGGTGGCTTTCTTATCCAGGTTTTGGAAGCGCTCTCTGGCTGTCATTCCCTTCTGAGCACTTTGTTTGGGCACATCAAGTTTCCCTCCGAAAGACAAGGCTGCTTTGTTGGAATCATAGACAAACAACACAGGGTAGCAGTCATGGCCCTGAAAAGATATGACAATCAGGAGACAAGCTTTACAGATCGTCTTGGCATCAAGGTCTGACTTTTGATAATACTTACAGCCGCCACTAGGCTGTTTTCAGTGATGAAAGTCACGCACAGCAGAGGCAAGGTTTCGGAAGTCAGACTGGTACAGCTGGTGAGATGAAAAGAATAATTGAGTAATTATGATTTTTAATGCTTTTTAATGGTCAGTGATTTGAAAGGCAATACTCACACTGCAGTCTTTCCTCCTTCGGCCACTGCCACGGTGCTGTCATGACTGGCCCATGCCACACGATTCCCACTGTCCGAGAAACAGACCCCGTGCACCCAACCTGAAGTACTTGTTGATTCAAACATGACCTCCCCGAAGGGCATTTTGGAGCCCCATGCTGTAGGAGCAGGCTTCTCCTCCACTTCCTTTATGTAAGCCGAAAAGATCCTGGTGGGAGATTTTACAAATAGGAAGTTCATATAATGGCCATAATCATAAAATAAACATAAAAATCTGATTCGACCTAACCTGCATTTAAAGTCACATGATCCAGCTGCCAACAGGACATTATTGGGGTGCCAGTCCAAACAAAGGATGGTGGAGCGGATGGGCTTCTTAATATGCTTGCACACCCACCTAGGATAAACAAAAAATTAACATTTGTTTGCTAACTAAAAATCACCATTTTGTGAAAATAGTAACATAATGCGCAAGTGTGTGACATGTTCAGTTTATAGTGTGAACTTGCAAAACAATGGGGGAGACTACAGGATCATATTTTCACTGGAGCATAGTCTCTCTTTTTGCCAAAGCTACATCGCCTTCTACAGGCCTGGCATGCACAAGACAACATTTTTAGTTCGTTTCTGGGATTCTTGTAAACAGGAATCATTTTAAAAATGGGAATTATAATATACAGTTGTGTAAATGTACTACAGAAGATATATCCAGTAAAACAACTGATTCATCTTTTATTCGGCAGTAACTTTACCATTTATGTCCAACATAAAATTCCTGCTAAAAATAAGACACAGAGAAAGTACAAGACACAAATACCTTCAAACAAAACACAACAGTGTTAACACTAGCTCTGTTTAATGTGCTGTTTTATATATTTGTTATAAATATTTCCCTCCCTGCTAACCACCCTGTTGTGTCATTTTCAGCACTAAAATACTAATAAACTAATTCATGTGTTTTGTTTATAGAAAAATATTTTTGGGAGAATACGAAGCAACGCCTGCTTTCCCATCATATATTCTTCAAATTGAAATGGACGCCAGCAGAGCTTTATGATGTTGCAGCTTTAATCTGCAGCCTGACACCGTCAAAAATGAGTGAGTTAAAATCATTCACTGAACTGATTTGTTCAAAAGCGCTGGTTTAATCAGTGACTGACTGTGTCTGAAATGGGATATTGCTTTGAGTAGGTTTTTTTGGGGGGAGCTCTAAGAAGCATGCTCTATACTGTAATATGACTGCATGTAGAATTAATGTACTGTAATCTGGACATACAACATGTTGTCGTTATCATGTGACCTATCAACATAAGTTACGTTGCTTCACTGGCATTTACAAATCCTCTCCCATGACCTTGTGGCATTGTAAAGTGTTTTGTTGACACAATTAGGAATTTTGTCAGATGTAGCAGATTGTCTGGGTTCATTTTGCCTAGTCTTTCAATGGTCCTGATTGTGAATTTGGACGTACATGTACTTCTTTTTGAATCACTATATTTTCTGCAATTTAGTAGTGAAGTATGTGATTTCTGATGCAGATTAATTCTTGACTAAAACAAGTGGGTGAGTCATAGAATCATTGGTAACACTTTAAAATAGTGGTCCATTTATTAAAGCAACTATTAAATCATTGTTCAAAATTTGCCTATCATCAATACTGAAAGCATGCAAGTGAAATATCTTAGATTTAGCATTCTGAACAGTCTTACATATTGTCGATATATAGTCTGATATATTTAACGTATAACCTGTAAGCCAGACGTACATGGAAGTCATACATGGAAGCATCAGCGAGTGGAAAATCAACTTTGAAAATACTATCATCCACTATTGTCCATTTCTAGCCATATCATTCAAGCAGTGGTTTAAACCCTTTAAAAAACATTTAAAAATAAAACAGCGAAATCTGCCATCTGCCTCATGACATAAGTAGATTAACCACCATCAGTCAGTTCTTTACTGTTAGAAGAGGCTCAATATACATTTCTCCTGCCTGATACTCACCAGTCATTATCCTGCTCAAAATAGCACACAGAGATCAGACGTGAGCCGCTGCCCACAGCAAACTTGTTTTCCTTTGGAGACCATTTCACACAGCGGGCAGCACGGTTGATCCTGAGAATGACGAGTGTGGGCTTCCATACGTCTCCCTTTAGGGTCCAGACATATGCGTTACGGTCGGTGCCGCAGGTGACGATGCGATTGCTGTCTGGGGCCCAGTCAATACCTTGGTGATGATGAGAAAACCATTTGAATTAGTTTGGATTTGGTCACAATAATGATCTCTAACTGTAAGTCAGATAAACCTTCTAAACTTACCAGTAACCTGGCCATTGTGCTCCTTCAGCACATGGATTTTGTTCCAGTTGTTTCCTGCCTTATTGTAGATGTGCACTTCATGGTTATTAGGGCACAGTGCGATTTCTGAAGGAGACAGGAATCCAGTGGATAAAATATTCAACACAAGGTTATGATAAAAATACTTTGGCTTGATGGATTGGATAACGTTCTAAATATTTTATTAGTTGCTACTTGTTTATTCAGTGTTTATTAGTGCAATCTATTGTGGGAATCTGCTAAAACGACTGTCAGTCTACTAAAAAACGGTCATCCATTTTATACCCCTCAGTGCACATACACTCACATTTGTGCCAAACTCCAGGAAAGATACATTTCTGGTGGGAAAAAAGATCTTTTTGTGATTTTAAAAGTGCTACAATGTGTGTGACTTTGACCATGACCAGCACATGCTGCTTCTCTCTGCATTCATTCAAACAAACTCTACATTCATTAAAACAAACAGCCGACCCATCCATCCATCCATCTATCTATCTAGCAAAGCGCAGCAATTAGCCACTATCTAGCAAAGCCTAGCTATTAGCCAAAGGCAACATGCTAAATCACGCTAGCAACATGTGCTAAACAAACGTTAAAACCATGTAAGTAAAAGGCTAATTCATACTAACACGTTAAAACATGCTTACATTGTGGTAAGCATAATACCAATGTACTAAAACATGTTAAACACATTAATATGCTAGAACTATGCTAAATCATAATTTCTATTGTGCATTCTGTGTCCCCAGTGAAGAGTATGCTATCATTGACTTTTAAACTTTAAGCATATTTATTTTTCAACATATTTTTAAAAAATAAAGATCACAAATATCCCTAATCATCCCAAATATCACTTTCCAGGTCCGTGTTTGCAATATTTATGATGGATATAACACTTAATGTTAGTGATTAAAAGCATATCATTGTAAAAACATGAAGAATGTTTTTAATTTGTCCACCTGTTATATGACTACTGGCCCTTTAAATGAAAATTGGCACAATAAAATGACATCATACATTAAACTGCTGACATCACTTCCTTGGAGGGAAAACAACTGGGAAAGGTGAGTGAGAGCCTCTGTTTTGTTAACTAATTTTTATTTTTCCAAAGATTTTTCTGATGAACCTCTACATGTTATGTGATAAATTCTTATTTATTATAGGATTAGCATGCTGACTAACATTCAATTCTGTATTTGACAGCATTTTTTGTTTGTTTTGCTTAGTGTAATGGCTGATTTAGGGTATGTTCACCCTGTTGAGTCAGAAAAATTGAAGAAAAAAACAGCAGCACACTAATATTATGCTTAAAATCATGTATTGTCTTTGCAAAATGGGAATATATATATATAGGAGATTAACCATTTAAGCTAGTAAGACTAAACAAAAAACTTGAGAGAAGAAAATAGTAATGCTCAGTGGACTCGAGACAAACTAAATACAACCCATCACTATTTCAGAGCAGTATCCCATCTCAGGATATCAGGGGAAAAATTACAGTGTATTTATATAATATAGATAATACATCTATAATTTGATGTAAGGTGTTAAATAGGTGCAGAGGCGTATAAGCACCAAAATGAACAACATAATAAATAGCGTTGCATTTTAGATACTTTTACAGTCTTAAAGGGGTAGTTAGGAAAAGGACTTCATTTATTCACACTTGTGTGGGTTTTAAACCATTATGAGTTTCTTTCTTTTGTTAAAAGATAAAGAAGATATTTTGAAGAATGCTGGTCGCTGGCACCCATCGATGTCAATAGTATACTATGGAAGTCAACAAGTGCCAGCTACCAGCATTCTTCAAGATATCTTCTTTTGTGTTCAGCATTAGAAAGAAACTCAAATTGGTTTTGAAGAAGTGAAGGATGAGAAAATGATGGTAGATTTTGGGTGAACTATTCCTTTAAAGCCAACTTGTACACTTGGTTCAAACATCGGAAATGCAACAAGCTAGTAGACAAGTTGTCATGTGAAGATTGCAATTGTGGGTATTTCGAACAGGCACAACAGCTGGATTCTGAAACAGCATCTACTTCAGCAGTTGAGCTTGCACATTTTTCATAGGTGAGCAAAAAAAATGCTGGTGTTTTTAACAGCAGCCGTTAAAGCTTCAAGTGTTTCTCAGCCGTCTCATTTCCCTGCTGTTGCTCCGCGGTCTGCTGAAGACGTACGACATCAGCAACAAAGCACCATTCATGGTAAAACAGGAAGTCTGGGGGGAATTAGTCATTACTGCTTCTCTCATCATCAGCATGGAAAGAAAAGCAGGGCGGCAGCAGTGAAAAGACACAACTTTGACTTTTATATGTTTGCTCTTTTAACAGCAGACTGTTTGTTCTTGATTTGGGTTTTCCAAGAGAAACGCATTTAACTGCTGACTAGGTTCAAACCGGCACCACAAATTAGACAAAACGTGTGCAAGCTGTATGTATTTCCATGTAAATACCAATACATGTCTGAAAGGATGTTCAGCCTTTTATCCATAAAACCTATTGGCCTGTTGGGCTGTCAAGGGCTCAATGGTGGTTCAGGTGAACATTCAAAGTTTACAAAAAAATTTAATTGAAGAAATTGTCGTAACGAGACACTCTTTGTGAGTAAATTTCAAAGTTCTCATTCAGAAAATCCTCAAATGTATTCAACTTGGGACGAAATGGGCTTTGGAGACAGAATCATTTATATTTTCGGCAATGATGCTCCCACATGATTACAGAGTTCAGATGCTGATGGATATCTTTAGCTCTAGGGACAAGAAACTGCTTCAGAGAGTAGAGATGCTGCGAGTATGAGAACTTACGAGTTCGGTCCTTGTTCCAGGCATGGCAGCTGATTGGTTCAAGAAGAAAACTGTGATAAGCCATGGTTGCTTTTCCTAAAAACGAATAGGCATTTTGAGATTAAATGGTAAATATTCCTAGTACACCAAAGTACTACACATTTACTTCCGTAGAGATGAGTTTCTAAAAAGGAGAACTGTAGAACTTCCTAAAAACTATTTGTTAATTTGCTGGACTGTTTTTGATGCTGTAGGTCAAACTTGAAAAGATGTTTTTGCCTCAGTAACTGCAAACGCTTCTTTGGTTCCTTAGTGTTTGAACTAAATTAAAACCAGACCAGAAAGGAATGTCACAAGGCCAGATGCTCAGTTGTCAAGAAAAACACATAAAACACCTCTCCTGTCTAATCATAGTTTGCATCATTTAAAACATATAACGGTCCTCTCTGCTCAGGAAGTTTGTAGCAATAAGCGTCAAACGTCAGATGTCCAAAAAACCTGATAAACACTTCTTCCTAGGTGTCATTTTGCATGTTGGTGCACGTTAGTCAACTCGCAGACACCAGCATTCCAAAACTAGAGATTGCTCCAGATCTGAACAAATCTTCTACATTCAGATAAACAAAACCATATGTTATTCTACTTACCCAGGAAACCGTAAAAACACAGAGATGCTGGAGGGGGGGGGGCTGACAAAGCCTGCGACAGAAGCCTGGGTTCGTGGACTCTGAGCAGTCAACACAAACGCTGGCTTTGCTCTGAATGAACTAAACTATTTCCTTAGTCGTTTTTCTGTCCAAATATGCACTACTTCCCCTTCCCTGTTAGAAACATATAACCACTTCCTTGTGTGGGCGGCTGTCTGCTGGCGAGGAGGGTTTTCAGCTCAACTCCCCTTCACATTCTCTTTGGGTGCATGTATAAAGTGTGCTTGTTTTAAGCCATGTATCTGCACAGATGATTTATGGTCACTAACAAAAGCAGAACCATTTCAAAAGGAATCCTTACGTGCAGCGTAAAAGAAGAAAAACATTAGCCCCCAATTTCACAGGCTAGACTAAAATGTAAATCTGAGCGGTCTCAACTGAAACAAACTTAGTAACAAAAGAATTTTGTCACAAGATTGACCTTTTTTTTTATGGCATGCTTATTAAAATTACATAAATGTCTTCATTAATCTATAGCCCAATCCAGGCTTAATCTAAACCATGTCTGTGAAACCAGACCTAAGGTTGCAAAGTGCAACTAGTTGTTCCTTGTTAGCATGGTTAATAGTTAGTAAGTCACAAAGGCACTGAATCAAACAAATGAAAAAAAGAGAGACGACATTCCCAAATGGTGTGTAGTATACGTCATTTATTTCTAGCAGACCATTTACATAAAATTCTCCTTTTAATTTAACTTCTCTCCGGTTTCCCTGGAGAGCCGAAACATCTTAATCAACCATCACACACTGCTGGGGTGCCAGCTTTGGCATAGATTTATTTGATTCCTTAAAAAAAAACACAACAAAAATAAAACAAAGATCCTAACCCCCTTTTTCCATTAGTGTTTTTCCTTTTTTTTTTTTAAAGTGTCACACAACAGTTCACACCACAGCTCAGTGCTTTTTTTTTTTATTTAAAAACTTTCAGAAGTGTTATCGGAAATCTCCTTGTTAGTCTTCAAGCTGCATTGCTTGTGCTGTCATGCTAGTTCGGTGTCAGTTTTACATGATCCGCAGGCCCTGGATTGAAGACTCTAAGGTCTGTGGAAAGATTAAAGTAAATGTGATTTATTAAGTTGACTTAAGGAATAAAAAAGGAAGTATGTTTGGGATGATTACAAAATAATTGACACAAACCTTGAAATCCCATATGGTCATTGCTCCATCAATTCCTGTAGTGCAGAATTTGCGACAATCTCTTTTGTCTCCTTCATATATAGACACTTGGCTGCAAAGGAAATGTGGATTTTAATATTGCGCACATTACAAAATATTTTTGAATAATAAACATTTTAAAAGTAATTTGTAGTTCATAAGTTTGAGATTTTATAACATTAAGAAGACTTTTGGGGACTGTTTATGCTCCAAATGATAACCAAGTTAACTATATTAGCATCCAATAACATTTATTACAGGCTACCGTTTGTGCCCTTATAAGCAAAATGGTTTATAATTGGCTGTATTTTATCATTGCGAGCTGTGTCATGTTATTTTATTGCCTTTTCATAGAACTATATTTATTGTGGTCATCCTGTGGAATAAAACTTTGATTTTGTGAAATATTTCAACAGTTTGATAGAAGGTTTCCACATTCATTTATTTAAAAACAATCGTTTAATACTGTCATGGCCCAAGCATTTGTATGCTAATGTGTATATATGTATATAAAGTTGCTATGATTTTGGCCTACGTGATGCTGTTCTGATGCAGGGTTTCTAGGGTGCTATTGCGGTCCTCAGTGGTGGCCCTCTTGTCCATGTTGCGGAAGCGCTCCATGGCAGAAATGTTGCGCTGGATGCTTTGCTTTGGAATGTCCAACTTGGATGTAAAGGTCAAGGTTCCACCATCATCAAAACTGAACAGCATAGGGCAGCAGTCGTGACCCTGATGGGGAAAATAAAAAGTCAAGATTAGGTCATTGGCAAGGTTAGGTTGTTCACATTTTGTAGGTTCAGTTAGATTTAGGTGCAATTTACACTAGTGCGTTTAAGTTTTAGGATCCATGTTTTGTTACGGTTTCGCATTGGTGTCCACACTACTTCGACATCTTCGACCTTCAAAAATAGAGCATTTTGACAACACTGAAGACCCCATTTTAGTTTAGAAATGTTCCATTTCTGACTGGTCTTCTGGACTATTGTGTATCGTTCTCTGATTCATCAGGCCTGTCTCATATGGCCATTACACAACAGGTAGAATGCTAGTAAGGATGCCAACAAAAAATATGCGCATGCCAAGTGAGGGTGAATAGTATAGTGTGGACAGAGATTGTTTTTCTGAAACGCAGTAAAAATGCCAGCCTGGATGAGGAGCACTTTCAAACTAAAACAGCATTTATAAGTGAAAATGCACTAGTGTAAACAGCCTTAGAAAGCACGACTACCAAACAAATGAATGAAGACGCAACCCTTAAAAGAACAATGCTCTAGCATGCCTGATCACAGTCACAGTTTTTCCTCAATATACACATCAGAAATGCGTCTCCATACAGGGGATTTTTGTTTATGTATAACAAAATTGCATGCAATTAGAAGCTCTTCATGAGTTCTCCAATGATAAAAACAACAACATAATATGTACCTACATACCATGACATTTTTTTTTTACTTTGTATACTTAGGTTCAGTCTGAAATGACAGAAGTCAGACTAAATGTATATTTATAGTCCAGACCAAACTAGCCAAGAGAAGCGAACTGAACTAGAAATGTAAAGGTTCTTACTGCTGCCACAATGTTGTTCTCAGAAACAAAAGTCACACTCAGAAGGGCAAGGAACTCGGTTTTCAGCTGACTCGGCCTGCAAAAGAGATGCATGCAATTAGTCATGATGGAGCATGATCTCTTACAAAAGGTCTCTGCCAGCAAATACAAAATAGTTTTAGCATTTTTAACACACCAACTATTTAGGATACTCACGTTGAGCTTTTTGTGGGGTCCACTACAGTGACAGTGCTGTCATGGCTAACCCAAGCCAATCTGTTCCCACTGGCAGAAAAACAGACGCTGTGAACCCAACCTCCACTTCCCGCCCCACCAAACTCTGCCATCACCTGCCCAAAGGGCATCTTGGACCCCCACGGGGTTGGAGGTGGTTTCTCATCCACCTCCTTGATGTATGCAGAGAACACCCTATGAAACAAACAAACATATATGATTCAGAGCACTAAAAATAAAATTTCATAACTTAAAGACATTGAGTGTATGCAAAGTCTCACCTGCATTTGAAGTCACATGACCCAGCTGCCAGAAGCACATTATTTGGATGCCAGTCTAAACTGAGGACAGTTGAACGGATGGGCTTTTTGATGTGTTTACTAACCCACCTAAAAATCAAAATAATAATTAAGACCTGAAGAATAACATTTTTTAAAAAGCGCAGCGGCACAAGATTTTAACTGTGACCTACCAATCATTTTCAGACTCAAAGTAGCAAACGGATATGAGTCGTGCTCCACTCCCCACTGCAAATTTGTTCTCCAGAGGAGACCATTTCACAAACGTGGCAGCACGGTTGATCCTGAGAATAACAAGGGTGGGTTTCCACACGCCGTCCTTTTGACTCCATACATAAGCATTTCGGTCCGCTCCACAGGTCACAATACGATCGCTTTTAGGAGCCCAGTCAATGCCTAGAAATAAACACAAAAATTGTTTGTTGGTCATTTCAACATAACTATGTATATACATAGTGTATCAACATAATTTGCTAGTAACATAGGAAACATGATATTCTTCTTCAGTCAGATTTGCAGGGATTTGTACCTGTGATGTGCCCATTGTGTTCTTTTAATTCATGAACTTTCACCCACTGATTTCCACTTTTCTTGTATATATGGACTTCGTGGTTGTTTGGACTGATAGCAATTTCTGTCAATAAAAAGTACATCATGAGAATAGACATAAAGAATTTATGAAAGCATAAAATTATAATAGGAATGAGAAGTGTTCTTACGGGTCCTGTCCCGGTTCCATGCGTGGCAGGTGATGGGTTCCAACAAAAACTGGTGAAGTGACATTATCTTCAAATAACTCGCACCTCTGCCTAAAAAGAGGAAACAATCGTGTTTGATTGCTATGCCAGTAATATTATAAAAGTAATTTTAACTAAACAATACAACTGTTATTGATATTTCTAAATAAGCAAATGCAAAACCTGGAATGGAGTTGGAGTGGATCAAATATGAACAATAGGCGGGAAAGATCTACACATACAAGCTGATCCAGTCCTGTTTTTAACGCGATCCTACTTTGGTGACACGCCAAGATTTATGTTTCTGCTTTTTTATTTGGCAGAGAAAAAAAATTATTAACAGAACTTCAAATTTTGATTAAACGTATATCTCTCGACTTCAATTAGATTTTGATTACTTCTTTCTGCAAGCATGCGCTCTGAAATTAATTGTAAATGCATTTAGAAGTAAAAACTACGCAAACCAGGACTGATAATCTGACAACCCTGAGCTAAATCACGTCCGTCAGTCCATGTCCTCAACTACACCTGCACTGTTTTTCGGTTGTAATTACACACTAAAGCCAAAAAGACCTGTTCAACCAGCAAAACAGGATGACGGCTGTCAGTTCCCGATTTTTAGGGCGTGGATGAAGCAGAAGATCAATATCTGATACTGTGGGCTTCTGTTCGCGAGCTGTCTGCCTGCTACATTAGCCGAAAGCTAACGCGAATAATACATTAATTCAAGTACGATCACACAGAAAGCAGGAAAAAAACACTCCGGATTTAAAGCTAAAAGTCCGTAGAACCTTAAATAACCGCGAACGCTATTACAGCGCGACTGAAGTTACACAAATGTTCGTAGTCTGTTAAATTTGAGGATCAGGAAGGCCTTTCTCAAGATGCCGGTTGAGTCCGCTCCCTGCTGACGGAAAAAGGCATGACACGGGCCTCGTTTACCTGAACAGATGCTCTGCTTCTCGGTGAAATGTTCGTAAAGATGTTCGCTAGCGGTTGTACGCTGGACGGACTTGAATTCGCGGACTCTGGACAGTCGACACGAATTCACTCCGACTGCTCTCTTGCTCCCTGATTTCGGCCTGTCAAGGAATCCAGGAAATGGCACACGGCTCAGCGCGCATGCGTACGCACGGCAGAGCAGTGGGCGTGTCCGTGTTGAAGTCATGCAGGAGACAATAGTGAGAGATGGGAGTGTGTGAGCAGGACGGGCTCCACAGGTCACACAGGACCTTGTACAGCTCTTGATCGGGATGTAAAATAGTTTAATAACTGTTTTTTCTAGACCGTTTGAAAAAAGAACATTTGTTGTTAATTAACACACTCTCTGGCAAATGAAGGTCACTTTTGGTGATTCATTCATTCATTTTATTTTCGGCTTAGTCCCTTTATTAATCTGGGGTCGCCACAGCGGAATGAACCGCCAACTCCAGCATATGTTTTACACAGCAGATGCCCTTCCAGCTGCAACCCATCATTGGGAAACTCATTCTCATTCACACACACACTACAGACAAGTAAGCTTACCCAATTCACCTGTACCACATGTCTTTGGACTTGTGGGGGAAACCGGAGCACCCGGAGGAAACCCACACGAACACGGGGAGAACATGCAAACTCCACACGGAAACGCCAACTGACCCAGCCAAGGCTCGAACCAGCAACCTTCTTGCTGAGGCGATTGTGCTACCCACTGTGCCACCATGCAGCCCTTTTGGTGATTCATTAAAGGGAATTTCACCCAAACATGACAACTTCCTCATTATTTACTCACACTTAAGTTTAAGTTTTTTTCTTCTTCTGTTGAACACAATGAATGAAGACTGCGGGTGGAAGGCAGCCATTGACATCCATAGTAGTCATCATAGTTGGGTACACTTAGTACACAGAGTACAACAAATATATTTTTTCAGTTGGCATTTCTGTGTGGAGTTTGCATGTTCTCCCCGTGTTCGCGTGGGTTTCCTCCGGGTGCTTCGGTTTCCCCCACAGTTCAAAGACATGCGCTATAGGTGAATTGGGTAAGCTAAATTGTCCGTAGTGTATGAGTGTGAATAGGTGTGTATGGGTGTTTCCCAGGGATGGGTTGCAGCTGGAAGGGCATCCGCTGTGTAAAAACATATGCTGGATAAGTTGGCGGTTCATTTCGCTGTGGCGACCCCAGATTAATAAAGGGACTAAGCCGAAAAGAAAATGAATGAATGAATGAATGAATAGTAAATTATTATTAGTTGTCTTTTACACATTAAATCTTGTTTTGGTGACTGAAATCGTGTACCTGTATGTTGCTTTGCAAAAAAAAAAAAAAAAAAGATTACTAAATCGTTTTCATGAAACAGAGCATTCACAAATATGTATTTCACTAAAGAAATGCACCAGTTCACAGACATTGCATATCTTTGAATGTAATGCAAAGAAGTCTGTATTTCAAATATCAAATTTGTAGTCAAATATTATTTCTTTTTGTTAAAGAAATACATGAATAAACAGCTATACATTTTGGACAGAATTAATTGTTTTTCCCACATCACTTATTTTCATATAAGTGATATTCAGAGATTTTTTTAAGGTAGCAGCATAGTTATTTATTATTGTGACATTTGTCAAGAAAATGGACAGATATGTTTTAGCATATGAACATGAAATGAGAAAATGGGAAATTATACAGAGAGCAGCAGCTTCTGCTGATTTACACAAAACTACATCAGGACTTGAAAAAAAACGTTTTATTTAATTTTTTTCACCCACACTTACAATTACAGCTTAATGTTGTTCAGTTGTGATCAAATTGACATCTTAATACCTTAAAACAGGGCCAATGATGCATTATTTGAGTTGATGCTGTTTATGTAAACATGTAAACTCCTTAATATAGATTCTCAATCCTGTGTCACCTCAATGAGGTGTCCATTTCTTCTTTCCAGCAGGTAAAGTAGATTGTATATTTTACTTATTAAACATTTGTCCACAACTGACATTGTCATACTCATTATGACACTTGTTGTCTACCAGTTTATGTTCAAAGAGTTTCTACACTATACACACTCCTTGTTTTCAGTCACAATTTGGCCAAGATGAAATGTTATCCACTATTTTGTGCAATGCAGAATAGGTTATTATCTGCAAATGTGCGAGACATACTGTTCATTCCCAATAACTACAAGAAAATCAAAGAGCCGTAAATGGTAAAACTGCTTGCACCACAACCAGTGTTTATAATTATGACGTTAAATATTATGTTCAGGGCCTCACAGTGGTGCAGTGGGTAGCACATTCGCCTCACAGCAAGAAGGTCGCTGGTTCGAGCCTCGGCTGGGTCAGTTGGCGTTTCTGTGTGGAGTTTGCATGTTCTCCCTGTGTTGGCGTGGGTTTCCTCCGGGTGCTCCGGTTTCCCCCACAAGTCCAAAGACATGCGGTATAGGTGAATTGGGTAAGCTAAATTGTCCGTAGTGTATGAGTGTGTGAATGAATGAATGAATATTATGTTCAGAAATATAAGTTTGAAATGTCAATCAACAAGCTGTTTTGTACAACTCAAAGTAACTTTAAGTGAACAAAACCTGAAGCTTCAGACATTCGAGTTTGGTGACAAATGGCGACGTTCATACTCAAGTGAGGCCAAAATGATTGTTATCATTTTTAAATATATTTTTCTGTAATGATAAAAATATGTAGCCTGCTGCTACGGTCTTTAATGGTATTAACCAGGTAACTATGGATACTGATGCCTGGATATCAATTTCATTCAAGTCCGATTCCATTTTCATGTTTTGTTGCTCAAACCTTCATCACAGCCTCTGACCTTTTCCCTCAAGACCCGCTTAGAGGAAATCTGTTGTAATCTGATGTTTTTCCTTCAGATGCAAAAACAGGTTAAAGGTTACTGAAAACAAAATCTATTGTCACTGATACTAAATAATTCTCTCTAAATAATTAAATAATTTCATCTTTCCTAACAGTTTCCAGATGATCTAGCAGCTCCTCATAAGCAGTGCCGATATTTTATACCAGTGTCATCAAGAGGCAGCATTCCTTCTGAGAGCTTTCAAGGTCTGTCTGCAATTCCTCACACTGCTGACTACATTATATAATTGTCACACTGCTTCTTTTCTAGAACTGGTGCAGCTGCATTGGACTAAAATCTAAGCAAATTTTTCATTTCTTTCATAACTTATATATTCTATTGGTACTTTCAAACCCTCCTTAAAATGAGTAGACATTAAAGTGCTAGTCCACCCAAAATTTAAAAATTCTATTAATCACTCACCCTCATGTTGTCCTATACGCTTAAGACTTTCATTGATCCTCTTAAAACAATTGAAGATATTTTAATTAAAATCGGAGGGGTTTCTGCCCCTCTTTTGACTATGCCACAGTCGCTCCAAAGGGCCGGAAGGAATGAAAACATCATTAAAGGGACAGTTCAACCAAAATAAAAATCTGTCATCATTTACTTCACTTTTTCTAAACCTATGTGAATTTCTTTAATCTGTTGAATACGAAAGAAAGCATTTTGTTCAATGCTGTTTTCTGCGACCCATTGATTTCCATTGTAAGTTTTTACTACTTTGAAGGTGATTGGTACTAGCATTCATTCTTTTGAGCTCAACAGAAGAAACTCATAAAGGTTTAAAGTCACATGAGAATAAGTAAATGATGAAGTAATTAAAATGTTCGGGTGGACTATCGCTTTAAACTGGTCTGTGTGACTCTGTGAGAAAAAAAGCAGATTTGAATTTAACAGCTGATCAATGACTTACTGAGCATTCTAACCACATCAGTGTGATTGTACCCTCTAGGAAGCAACTTATAGACAGACTGATCACACTGCTGTGTGTCAAAGGATTAGGATTACAAAGTTGTTCCCCTGTTTTATTTACATTGATATCACAGGATATAGCTGCAGACTGCTTACTGAGTAGATCCACCCACAGCACGCCTCCTATTTTTTCTAAGAGAATTGGAAAGCTGTTTCTTTGTCTTCAAAACTATTTAAAAACTAAAGACTTTTCGGAAAAACGATAGATACTATCAAGCTTAATATGAGATAGGGCAAAATAAGCATACATCCCCTTTTATCATATAAAGTGATAGAAAAATAGCAATTTTATATACTGATTCATTCACTTCTTCATTTTTCTTCTGTGCATTCATGAGAGCTACTGCTTTTTCTACTATTTCTTCCTCACAGACAGATTTAAGGATGTTTTCAATATCATTTTCTAGACCTTTGGAGTGACTGCTGGTAAGGTTGCAATGTAACCTCTCAGATTAAAACATTTTTAACTGTCTCCAAATCAGTGATGAGATCTTGCATGTCAGGGACACTTTCTTTTCTAGTGATAAGAGATTTAATTCTAGGCCAATAATAGCAGATCTTTCCTGCTGAAGTTTCTCTAGATCCTTTTGGGCCTTGGCTGTTCTTTCATCCCACTGGCTATGGTCTTTTGTCAGATTTTGCACATCCAGGTACTA
Source organism: Danio choprae (assembly GCA_903798125.1). Lineage (NCBI taxonomy): Eukaryota > Metazoa > Chordata > Actinopteri > Cypriniformes > Danionidae > Danio > Danio choprae. The sequence continues at coordinate 6,083,137 of CAIGQW010000272.1, forward strand.
AAAGGCCACAGCAGGTATTTTAGAGCCAATAAACTGAATCATTTCGGATCATTATGTTACTTTATTTTAATTTGTCAATCAATAACACATGTTTGCTTGATTTCACACATGATAACAGATGTGTGGGGAATTTACAACTATATTTTAGTGTGAACCATGATTGCTTTCACCTGTTTTTCCCTCTTCGACTTTGCCAGAATCGACTTCTATCCTTCCAAGATCTTTCTTGGGTCCATTAGTTTGTTCGTTCAAGCACTTCAGACACTGGCATGCAACTTGCCTTTTCTACTTTAATGTCTGTTTTATATCCTGGATATCCGTTCTATCACGCTGAAATCCTGCTTCATCATCTAATTTTATGCTTTTATGCACTATATGCACTATTTACTCATTTTAAAATGCAGATTATTTTTATTTGTAATCAAAACAACAGGAGCAATTAGCGCTGTCACCTCACAGCAAGAAAGTCGCTGGTTCGAGTCCCGGCTGGGTCAGTTGGCATTTCTGTGTGGAGTTTGCATGTTCTCCCCGTGCTCGCGTGGGTTTCCTCCGGGTGCTCCGGTTTCCCCCACAGTTCAAAGACATGCGCTATAGGCAAATTGAATAAACTAATTTGGCCGTAGCGTATGTGTGTGCATCTGGGAGTGTATGGGTGTTTCCCAGTACTGGGTTGCAGCTGGAAGGACATCCGCTGTGTAAAACGTGATATGGTGAATAAGTTGGCGGTTTATTCCGCTGTGGTGACCAAGCCGAAGGAAAATGAATGAATGAATCAAAACAACAATCATACCCTTTTCACTCAATTAAAACAGCAATACATCCCAGTATAAATACAAAATTCATTCATTCATTCATTCTTTTCGGCTTAGTCCCTTTATTAATCTGGGGTCGCCACAGCGGAATGAACCGCCAACTTATCCAGCATATGTTTTACGCAGCGGATGCCCTTCCAGCTGCAACCCATCACTGGGAAACATCCATACACACTCATTCACACGTATACACTATGGACAATTTAGCTTACCCAATTCACCTGTACCGCATGTCTTTGGAATTGTGGGGGAAACCGGAGCACCTGGAGGAAACCCACACAAACACGGGGAGAACATGCAAACTCCACACAGAAATGTCAACTGACCCAGCCCGGGGCTCGAACCAGCGACCTTCTTGCTGTGAGGCGATTGTGCTACCCACTGCGACGCCGTGCTGCCTTAAATACAAAATAACTGTAGTATTTTTTTATTGTTTTTTGTTGTGTTAACCATGTTATAGTAAAGTACTTGAAATAATCTATAATAATAATTCTATAGTTGCTGTAGTAAAACAACAATATAAAATTGAAACAAATTACCAAATACTATAGTTTTATACTACTATAGGCAGTATTATATTGCAATACACCACAGTATAATACCCTTTGCTATATTTTTCATTAAGATTTTGACATCCTTTTACCATGTCTGTTGTTTTCTCCTGAGCAATATTATTATCATTATTTATAAAAAAAACCCTCTTCTACTAATAATTCTGTTCTTCAGCTTTCTTCAAAATATCTTTTTATGTGTTCAACAGAATAAAGAAACCCATGAAGTAAAGGAGATCCTTTCAAATCTCTTAAAAAGCATCATAGATTTTATGTACTCTTGTCATTTTAGCTTGCCTTGCATGAAAGGGAGCTACTGTTTTGCACTGTAAATGACTGCTTAAACTGCAGCAAGCTGTTAGGAAAGCCTTTTCAGTAAAGGCAGATTCCCTATAGATTACCATTACATGCCAGTTACCAGGTGCGGGATTAAAAACACGTCACGAACACCTGGTAAACACAAGGCCGTGTATTCAATTACAATCTTTGCTGCTTGATGGAGTAAATATTTTTGTAGAATAAAACAACGCATGAAATAAGGAATAAGAAAACACATTGATGTAAATTACATTACAAGATTTTATCACACTATGAAACATTAAGGCGGTTCATTCCGCTGTGGCAACCCCAGATTAATAAAGGGATTAAGCCGAAAGGAAAATGAATGAATGAATGAAACATTAAATCAGTGGTCACCAATCTCGGTCGATTGGTCGATGTCCCTGCAGGGTTTAGCTCCAATTTGCCTCAACATACCTGCCTGGGTGTTTCAAGTATACCTAGAAACACCTTGATTAGCTTGTTCAGGTGTGTTTGATTAGGGTTGGAGCTAAAATCTGCAGGACACCGGCCCTCCAGGAACAAGTTTGGTGACCACTGCATTAAATGATCAACAAATCAGGATAATGTATGTTTTCATGTTAATTATAGCATTTTTTAAAGCTATACAAACTGTATTAGGTCAGTTTTCAAATTACTCATAAGGTTAATTTAATTTGAAATAAAAGTTAAAGGCAACCAGTTATTTTTTAACCGTGCAGCTTATTCAGCTGGTCCTGTTATGACCAGCACCACAGGAAATATGAACTTAAACAAATGCATGCATGCATGTTTTTAAGGGAAGTTCATATATTTTTTTATGCTTATAAGCGACTAGTATACCCTATAGAAAGCTGAGCTGGTTTAGAAGGAAGAGCTTTTTCTGCTCTTTTTTTTGCCCCATGTGCAGCTTCCTCTGCTTTGAAGAGCTGAGCCAAAAGAGGCATGGAGGACTGCAACAGGCCCACCACTGTTTCACTCAGTGGATCTTTGTTTTTGTATAGCCATCCTGCAATGCTCTGTCCCACCTGGCATGTGTTGATATAATCAACATGTAACCTTCTTTGGCTGAGGATCCAGCAGTTCCAACATCATCATGCACCAGTTCAAAACCGGACCTCTGCTCCTTTATACTTTTGGCTTTAGGAAGTTTTAAAAAAACAACTTTGAAGGTGATAAAATTGCATATTACAACAAGCAACTTATATAGATCTTGATGTCTTCCCCAATCACTAGCTATGTTTCCATCCAATGATGTAAATTAAACTTTTGCACAAAACTGGAATATTGCACAAAACATTTGTGAATAAAGCACCGTTTCCATCCAGTGAATCAAAGAGAACAAAATGCCTTCCTGAAAAACTGGTAATTATCAAAAAAAGACAGAATTTACTGTGGGTGGATTTTTTTTCTTATAAAAAATACTTGCGCCTCAGAAGATGACGGAGCTCTTTGGGAGCTCAGATTCTCAACACAGTTCTGGGAGCTAATGATACTGAACTTTTTGATGATGGACTTTGGCTGAGGAATTTTAGAATGATCAAAAACAAATTTCAGATGTTTTAAATTTAAAATGTAGTCGGACTACTGGTTTGTCCATTAATGCTATCACATCGCACCCATTTTTATTATCACATGGTCTTTTAAAAAACAAAATGACATGACCTTTTTTGATGCACATGCTGGAATTTAGTGAGTAAATGTGTTTCCATCGTACTTTATGCACATTTTTTTCTTATCGGATAAGCGTATGTTTTTATTCGCATCTTGGCATTTCCATTAGACATTTCTTAATGCGATATTCCAAAATGTTGTTTCTGGTGGCTTTAGCATTTGCAGAGGTTTTTAGATAAGTAATTTAGTGTAAATCCTTGCCGTGATGTTCCACAGAGAGGACATCAGGATCATTTGCTCGACCTAAAATCTGAGTCTGGTTTTCCTCCAGTGGCAGACACATTGGCAGATTACCGCATGACCTTTCTTCTCTTCTCAGTCTTGTTGGCACTGGAACTGGTTTCTCCAGTAGGAATTTATGATATTTTAAAACTTATCACTGTTATAAATGCAGAACAGTGGTATTAAATGGATAAATGGCTGTGTTAGACTTATTAAAATGTGCACATAGAATTATTAAGCAGATGATAATTATATCATTTTCTTATGTCTTTATTTTAACCATATACTAAATAGGGAAAATACTAAATTTTCTTTTGTTTTTTAGTTCAAATATCTTAAAGCAGGGGTGTTAAACACTTCCTGGAGGGCCGCAGCCCTGCACAGTTTAGTTCCAACCCTGCTTCAACACAATTATTTGTAGCTTTAAACAAGACTCAATTCGTTTGATCAAGTGTGTTTAATGCAGGTTAAAGCTAAACTGTGCAGAGCTGTGGCCCTCCAGGAACTGGTTTTGACACCAGTGTCTTAATCCTTCACTTATCACAAACCTATTTCTAGTTTCTTTCTTTTATTGAGCACAATTAAGGATATATTAAAAAATGTTGGAAACCTGTAACCATTGTACTTCCGTGGCATTTATTTGTCTTATATGTGGTTTGGAACCACTAGAGGGTAATTTTTTCAAGGACATAGAATCACTGACAGAGTGAATGCAAATGTTTATCAGAAGCTCCTTCAGCATTTGGTTCATTCGCTGCGTAATCAACAAATCAGCCAGAAATTTTATGCAGGACAATGAGCCCTGTCACACAGCAAAACAGCAGTTCCTGAAATGTTTGGGAAAATGGTCAGAGTCTAAAATCTAGAAAATATTTTGACTTTTATTATTTTTTAATACATTTATATTTATTGTAGCAGAATACAAGTTGTTCTCTAATCTCCCTGTATACGTACACACACACACACACACACACACACACACACACACACACACACACACACACACACACACACACACACACACACACACACACAAAGACATTATGATGGATCAAATAAAACCAGAGGCCCTTATTGCTCCTGTCATCAGCTTATTGTTCCTAGTACATCTATAGGGACACTGTAATTGTAGCAGCTTTGTTTGTGATCTCTTGATTGTGATGTTGTGTTATTATCTCACACACAGAGTGTGAGCGCCTGGTGAAATATTCCATTTCAAGCATGTGTGGACACATTAAGGTATCATTAAGACTAACTCAAAGCTGTGAACACATATGCTCCTCCCCGGATACACAGAAGCTATTTCTGACTACTAATTAGCTTTTCAACATTATTTCGCTTTTCAAACCAGCCTGGTATATTCTGAGATAGCTAGACCTGTCGTTTTTACCTTTAGGCCTATATTTTAACACTAAAAAGTTCCTATTACGGACATGGTTTTCTCATTCATAGTACAACCACATAACAAAGTGCATTTACATTTACTCAGAAGTTATTTAAAATAACATACCTACTTACATAAAATAAAAGTGCATTCCACTAAAACAGATTTTTCTTTTCAGTTTCAGAGGGTCTGACTAATTTAACTGCCAGACAATCAAATCCTGCATTTTTTCCATGTTATGACCAAGAGATGGCAGAAGTGAGCTACATCTCCATTGATTAATTATGTCAATAATGTGTCTTTCTATAATCTGATTGCATTTTTTCAAATTTGGACTGGCTACCAGCATACACATTTTCATTGCAATTCATGCTTTGACTGTTGCTGGACGTTTTAAGTAACTGACTGGGTTCCCAGTTCATTGCTGCCATTTAATTACAACTGCCAGTGCTATAATCGCTTTCTAGAAAAATTAAATCACACAAATGCAACCACAGCTAATACCCAAAGCTTTTTTCTTTTTCTGAATCTTCATAACATCTTTATTGAGAAATATGTGCATTGGATAAAAGAGTAAACAATATATTTGTTTCACTATAGCTAGCTGTAATTGCCATGCAGTCAAAATACCTATTATATCAATGTTATATCATTATCTATGTGGGAAATAAAGTGTCAAGGCATGCCATAATTAAACTTTTCAATCAATACATTGTAAAGTTTACATTTATGTTCATGTATCCTTTTCAGTTGTACCTCATTAGGGCCACGTTGCATCCCACACAATGAACTGATTTAATTAATTGCATTAATATGTATTTGTTTCCATTTTAATGAGACTTCAGATCAAATACATTTCATTATTATGCCAAGAGTACAATGGCTCTCTGCTCATTAAAGTGGTGACAGATTGAAAAAGGCCAGTGTGTGGCCTGCCACCCTCATTAGCCTGCTGTTTACGTGGATTGGCTTTTCTTCTGCACAACACTATTAAATGGCTCTATTGTTTCCAGTTGCTAAAGTCCTCAAATCCAATCCCTTCCACTCTTGCTCAGACTAACCTTATTTGCTTCTACAACACGACAATTATCAAGCCGCAATTAATGCAATCACAATCATGCAAATTTAATGGAAATCATCTGCATCCATCATCTCATTATTTATTACTCAATCTCAAAACAACAACCTCTAATGCTAATCAGGTCACTTAAAATATTATGGATGCTGCGACAATGACAAAAGATGAATCATCTTCCCCAGATCGATCGATCCATCGATCCATCCATCCATCCATCCATCCATCCATCCATCCATCCATCCATCCATCCATCCATC
>CAIGQW010000272.1:6090541-6115940 GCA_903798125.1 Danio choprae
ATCTATCTATCTATCTATCTATCTATCTATCTATCTATCTATCTATCCTGTGTTTTGTGTAAATTGTGTACCTTTTATTATTAGTAAATCCTTTTTGTTGTATATTGATTGTTATCTATCTAATCTGCGGATATTTAATATCAGTCTACTTAAAGAATACTACAATTTACTTCAGATGACGTGGCTAGGCAAAAACGCAACGTAAAATATTTCAAAGCATAATTCGTAATCAGGACACATGATTAATATCCTTTTTTTTACATCACACAGCACAAACTGGCTGCCAGCGCCAGGAAGAAGAGCGCGCGCACGCCCAGGCGCGGGTACGTGCACGTACAGCTGTACTAACGTGATGTCAGAACGCCGTTGAGCTCAAAAAATGTTAGCCTGTGTTGTTAAGTCTGAAAGCTACAGGGGATTTGCCAGACGGAAATAATACCGTTTTATCGCCGACAAACACATGCACAGGCCACACGATCGCGTCGCTTGTTTTTATACGTTTTTATATCCGCGTGAAGCGAGCGTCTTGGGTTTATCCTGAGAGAAAGTTCGTTGGTTATTTTGTGGGAGTGATGTCGAATCCTGGGACTCGAAGGAACGGGTCAAGCATCAAAATCCGACTGACAGGTAAAACTCCAACTAATACGCTCATTTATCGTTTAAATGTACTAATTTGTTGTTGGTTGTCATTTTGTACGTTTGGTTGGCTTATTATAGCTGTGTGTCGGTCGCAAATGTGTGTGTAAAGCGCTAAGCCAGGATCCTCCTGCTAGCTGCTGCTGGGGCGAGTTGCAGCAGCCTGGCTCTTCGTGCTAAACGCATGCTAACACGATAAGCATCCCTTTTTTATTTCATAAACAGCACAATAGTCAGTGGACTTGCTTTATTTGCACTTGTGTGAACGTTATCAGCCGAAAGCAGCTCCCCGTGCACGGTTTGTTAGGTTGGATTAGTCATAAATCAGCTGAGTATTAACCGGATGAAGCAGAGGCAGCTGTTTTCACGGTTTCCCCTCATCTGGATGGCAGCGTCTTCGTTGTAAATTAAGATTTTAATACGTGACAGACTGTTCATTAATGTTTTGCTTATGGTGTTTGCTCTCGGAAGTAAGCTAACTACGGGTTGATCTTTATATGATAGTGTGCTGTTTCACAATCCACAGATGGGTTTTTTGGGGGAGGATTTTTTCCTTACTCTTTTGAAACCGCTCTTTGCTTGGAAACGAACAGGATATGATAGATGCATACTGATCTCATTGATATCATCACAGACATAGTGACAGTGCCCTGGAGGAGTGCTTTTACAGTTCTTTTAAAAAAACAAAAAAAAAACAGATCTGAATCAGATCAGATTTTAAACCAACTGATGTTGATTTATCAGTGCCCTTTAAAGCGTTTGTGGAATAGGAAGACTAGTAAACGCAAAATGACAAGTTGTTGTCATTATGTGGTTTGTGTCTTATTATAGACACAGTAGAGACAAGGTTGAAAGTTTTCTTTATTCTAGTTTCAGTTACAATAAAAAAAATAAAGTTCCATTTGTTAATGTTAGTGCTCTAAATGTATTTAATGAGCAATGTGTTTGTTACTGTGGTTTGTTGATTTTTGACTGTAATACCTGCATCTTTTGTGAAGTTGCTTTGAAACGATAAATGTAAAAAGCGCTAGACAAGTTAACTTGAATTTAATTTAATTGAACAGTATCTTTGTTTACACAGTACAACAGTTCATTGTCAATGTTAGCTCAGAGACCACTTTAAAATATACAACTTTTGGAGTAGTTTGGTAAATGCTGAAATGAGCGTTAATGCTCTGCTGCGGTTCAGTCATTTATTTTCATATTATGCTTTACAATAGTATGAAAAAATAAACATTTTGGAACATTGCCATTAACACAAACACACACCAAAACAAACAAGCAAAATGTGATTATCATGATAAGAAAATGTTATGTTTTTTAAAATACAAATGATTGTCTTAGTCAAAATGACTGCATCAGATACAAATGGGAAACTAATATTAGCTAACAGAAATGTTTGGTAAGTACTGTGTGTGTACAAGTAAAATCTTACTAAAAGGTTATTTTTGAGAAATCAAGTTCATAGAGTAGCTATAATTTTGTAATCACTTTAAGAGTAAAACATGTTTTTGTAAAAACAAAAAAAAAACCATGTCGAATTTGAAAATTAAAGTTTAGGACTTTTTCATAGTAGAGCTGGGTGGTATGACCAACAATTTATTTCGCAGTATGAGAAAGTTTATTTCATGGTAATGCTATCTTTCGCCATATAGTTTTATTATAAAGATAGTTATTCCAGAGAATGCACAAAATGGCTTTATGAATAAGCTTGAGTATTTAACACAAGAAAAAAACTTTATCTTATTTGATTTTATTTTAACCTTATAAATCTAGTAAACCAAATATGACTTTAGATTAACAAATTCCACCGTCCCATTTCACAGTTTTATGTGGACAGACCTTACTATTGTAAACATTTCTCAAGTAAGTAACAGGAAAAGAAAACTTAAAGTGTTTATGTATTTATATTTTCATATTTAAGGAAATATTAAACGGTGTTTCCTTTAAAAATAAAAAAAATACAATTTATGTATAAGTATTGAAACTATGTGATCACTTTTTGTTGAAAACATAAAGCTATTGGCAACACTGCCGGTCCCCCATGGAACGTCTTTCTCAGCCTCACGCATAATGCTCATGATTTGGCCACTCCCACTTATTTACATTTTACGGTATACACAGAATAAAAATATATTTTATGGTAGAATTTTCATTCCTCGGTAACATTTTATACCATCATACCGTGTAGGCCTATAGCAATAAATGTAAAATTCTGCAACTCTTTTTTTTTTTCTCTGCCAAAAGTGACCAAGCTTATGTGCTCCACAGCGTTCAAGATTTACTACAGTTTATTTTGGAAGTGTAGTTTTCATGTCCAAGCCCAAAGAGTGGTCACAAATGGATTCTAACTATTGCATAAATATAATCTAGTAAAATAAAATGCCTTAATATAACTTAATACATTAAAAAAACTTTATTGTACTAAAATATGATGCATTAATGTATATAATTAAAATAAATGGACATTTGAATTAACTAAGATTACCAAATGGCATTTCTCATAGTTCATGTGAAGTGGATTACATCATTAACGGTCATTGCTTCATTATCATATGAGTTAGTTTGCTTTTTTATTTAGATGTAATTTTTTATCCCATATTCCATGTTCCCCTTTTTTTTTGTCTGATAGAGCTGTCTTGACATCCAACTCGACATTTTACTCTGAATACTTTGATGGAAATGATTACGACACCATATAAAGACATTTTGTTCCCACACAAACAAGAGAGCTCTGAATGAGCCGGGCTTTACTTTACACAGATGTGTTTGTGTCTCGCAACATCTCCTCTGTGGCCACTTGAGAGTTTGTTTGTGGAAGAGATGTCCACAGCAGAGGTGGAGAGCTGTCGGGCTGCAGACAAACCCAGCGCCTCCAGCTGTGTTGCTCTCCCCCCCCTGGGCCCATGAAAGGAATTCTAATTGGTCAAGGAATGTCTGTCTCATGAAACAATGAGTGTTGAATCTCCTCAATGGCCGCTCCAATGTTTAGACTCACAGGGCATTTAAGTCCAGAGGATTTAGGTTGCGAAAGCTTGCAAGATTTTTATCTGTATGATAGTGATCAGTAGATGCAGAATCGCTCCCTTTAGGCATTTGGAGGGAGGGCACATTATTTGCCAGTTTTATTCTTGGAGTCTTATGTTTGCCCTGATGTTTTTATTTGATCAGTTTGCTTTCAAATTGATGACATTTGGGTAAACCTAATCCTGGTTATAAACAGTAGCTACCTACAGATATTGATAAGTTTGATAATAATTGAAATGATTCTGATATACTGTTGTTTCTGCAGACTTTAATGATCAAACATTAAGGACACAATTCATGTATATACAGTCATGTTGTGAAATATAAAAGAATTCTCAGTATAAAGAGAATTGTCAATGGGCTCCAGTGTTGTGGTTACCAAATTTATTCAAAATATCTTCTTTGACTCTCTAGAGATCCACAGGCATGAAATGACATTAACTTGGTTACTATTACTCTTCTTTTGGATAGACTATCCTTTTAAACTGCTACTATTCTGTTATATTTAAGGTTCTGTTTTTTTTAGCTGTCTCCTATAGATTTACAGGTATCCAAAGTCAAAATAAATGGATAAAAGTTGTGCTAGAATAACTGCTTTGTCTCAAGTAAAAAGGATTTTTGTCAGCGTGATGTCAACAAATCAGAGAAGCTAAAGTCTTGAGAGATGCATGGTCAAAGGAGACATTGTCCATTGGCAGCCAGTGAAGACCCTACACTGTAAAAAATGCTGGTTTTCACACAACCGATCAGTGTTAGTACAACATGAAGGAATTAAGTTAACTTATCAATTTTAACAAATTTAAGTTGATTGAACATAAAACAATTAGTGGTCAGAAAAAACTCAATAATTGTGTTGTTTCAGTTGATTTTAAATAAGAAGTTTGAAGAAACAGTAAATGTCCTTTTTTTGATTGTAAGGTGACATTGTCAATTTGTTATAAATTAGTTACTGAATGAAACTGGAATTACTATTGACCTGGTTTGGTACTTCAGCTTCTGCTTCTTCTTTTAAAAGACAATAACTTTATTTGTCTTGAACTCTGATATTTAAAACCATGCAATTCTGTAATATTCACAAAAAAAGCGACTTCCCATGCTGCATGAAGGGTAATATTAAAACAGCAAAATATGGGTACTTTAATGTTTGTTTTGGTACTTTTAAAAAATAATTATTATTTTGAAATAAACATACGTTTTGATTGACTTTTTACAGCCTCTTCTACTAGCAGAATCAAACATTTGGCTCTAACTTTATATGATATTGGAGAACTACAAACAAACAAAAAACTGGTAATTTAGTAACACAAAACTCACTTTTAACTTTCTAATGACAAACCTCAGTGTAGCTACTGACTGATTGAGGGCAGCATAACTTTATCTGTTATTTGTTCATTATTTAATTAGTTAGTGGTACATGAATCAGATTATTTCAGTATCGACCAAAGAACCGGTTCTTGTACCCAACTGTATGTGTTAGCCACTGCCGGTCTCCCATGCAGCGTCTTTCTCAGCCTCGCGCATAATGCTCATGATTTGGCCACTCCCACTTATTTACATTTTACGGTATACACAGAATAAAAAATATATTTTATGGTACAATTTTCATTCCTCGGTAACAATTTATATCATCATACCGTCTAGACCTATTTCATAGCAATAAATGTAAAATTCTGCAACTTTTTTTTTTTTCCTGTGCCAAAAGTGACCAAGCTTATGTGCTCCACAGCGTTCAAGATTTACTACAGTTTAAGTTGGAAGTGTAATTTTCATGTCCAAGCCCAAAAAGTGGTCACAAATGGATTCTAACTATTGCATAAATATAATCTAGTAAAATAAAATGCCCTAATATAACTTAATAAATAAACAAAAACTTTATTGAACTAAAATATGATGCATTAATTTATATAATTAAAATAAATGGACATTTGAATTAACTAAGATTACCAAATGGCATTTCTCATAGTTCATGTGAAGTGGATTACATCATTAACGGCCATTGCTTCATTATCATATGAGTTAGTTTGCTTTTTTATTTAGATGTCATTTTTTTATCCCATATTCCATGTTCCCCTTTTTTTTGTCTGATAGAGCTGTCTTGACATCCAACTCGACATTTTACTCTGAATACTTTGATGGAAATGATTACGACACCATATAAAGACATTTTGTTCCCACACAAACAAGAGAGCTCTGAATGAGCCGGGCTTTACTTTACACAGATGTGTTTGTGTCTCGCAACATCTCCTCTGTGGCCACTTGAGAGTTTGTTTGTGGAAGAGATGTCCACAAAGAGCAAAGAACCAGTTCTTGTACCCAACTGCATGTGTTAGCCTAAAAATGTGATCTTTAATAAAAGTAAAAATAAATGTTTTTAGTCAACTTGCATCATTTGCAAATTGATTCCTGGTAGTCTCTCTATTATATAGTTTTACGCCATCTGACAAGTTTTGACAATTAACACCTTCACACTATAGTGTCTAGAAGGCTTTGACGGCAGTATGTTTTTTTTTGTGACCTTATCATCAAGGGGTCGTAGACAATATGCCATTGTGCCTGAGGAAGACAATGCAGTGACCAGATCAAGTCATTGGTTTCACAACAGATCGGAGATTAAATCATTTTGCAGTAAGTTGACATGTAGCATTGTTTGATAGCCTAAATCATGTGTTGTAGTAATTTGTTCAGATTTTGATACTGAAAAGCATTGTCTACATGCTAATTGTTTCCTGTTCTTTGTTTCTTCTGTTTCCATCAGTATTCTAGTATCATGTTCATCTTTCTTTGGTTTTATGTTTCTAACAACAGGATGTGGGATGTTGCTATGGAAATCATTTTGATAAGATATATATATATATATATATTTATATATTGATAAGATATATATATTTGTCTTTTACCTGTTAATACAGATTAGTTTTAAGTGTTCAGTCAATTATAATCTAAATTAAAGGAAATAATTGCTTATTTCTGGTTCAATCGAATTTAACATTAAGATGTAAATGGTTGTAGTCTGAATATCTGGTTTGTAGAACAAGATGCCAGGTTATTGAGTTGAATGACATTGTTGGCCTCATTATACCCTTCGGTGGTGAAAGAAGGGCAGAATTCTGTAAATATTTGTGTCATCATTGAAGCATGCACCTCTGGCTATTGTTTTTATTTTTAGCGTGCTCTAACGTTATTGCCCTCATCATGGTTACAGAGTAATCAGGAAGAAATCCAAGTTTCTTATTTTTTCTCATTGTTGTTTCCTCATTGGAAAGGTCTTTGCTGATAATGCCCTGAGAAAGCACTTGACTTCAATTGCGATTCACCCTGAAGGGATTGTGGATTAGTTGGCCTGGTTTGCTTTTATTGTTGTGTTAATGAATAAGGCAGTCTGGATGCAACTGTATAAGAATGCAAAACATTACCAAGTCCTTGATTTGTATTCTGCCTATATTATAATTGCATTTTTAACCATTGCTGTTACTTTTTAAACTCACACACAGGGGTAGTAAACTGTAAGGCCACGAACATTCAGGTTTTAAAACACATTTGCTTGTTACTGCAAAACAGCTGTGTTTAACTTGTTGTGTTAGTGAGACTTGTATACTTTCCAAACCTGTAAAGATACTTGGTGATTTGGCAAAGCTGTTCCTAAAAGTCTCTATAGACTAAAATATGTGTTGGTTCTAGTTGGCACAATTAGCATTTTTTTGAGCAGACTCCAGGTGTGCCATTCAATCTAATCAAAATAGATAGCCGATAAATTGCTTATCAAATGCTGTATCTTTTTAAATTGACAAGACCAAAGGTTTACATTTCTCAGAATAAGAGATTTTGAGTTTAGTCTCAATACAAGCTACAAAATGAAATATATTTTACCTCAGATGTGTGAAATGTAATCTAGTTGACGTAAATTTGAGTTCGGTACCAATAAATACTGAAATTTTAAAAACGTCTATTTCCCATAAACATTTTACCGCTGTTGAGTGCATTTTCAAACACTGCTGATTAGCTATTGTGTTTACATAAATTACAACAGAAATTACTGTGATTGGCCGTGATGTTCATCCCTTCACCATTCTTCACCGTTGTTCACCAAGTGCAAACACAGATACACAGACACTGGAGTGTTTCAAAGTTGTGACTATGAGCTGACATACCGACTGAGTGTATTTTTAGTGTACTTTTGACAACACTAAGTTGATATTATGACAGTAAAAAGTACTTTAAATCGATAAATTGAACACTTTACTTCAATTTCGATTATTGAATGCTTATTTTATTTTCAATATAATTACATTCAATATTTTTATTTTCAATATAATTTACTTATTTTTTTGCCTCCTCATAGTTCTTTATTGTCATTTGTACTCTAAATATACTCAACTATTAAATGTGAAAATCTTTTTCAATTGAAAGAGTACTTTCTATTATTTGTCATATTAAAATAATTGAAGGAAGCAAACTATTTATGGTTTTTTTGAGGAATACTTCATTTCAAGGGATGTTTGTTTATATTTCAGCTTGAAGACATCTTGTAAAAAAAGGTCACATCTTTAAATAATGATAACAAAATAATATTTCCAGTTCAGAAGTTGAAAATAACCACATAAAATTATGTTTTTGTATAAGCCAAAGAAAAAAGGAGTGATGCTTGACACATTTATAGCTCATTTGAAAAATAAAAAGAACTATTTCTACTAATAATCTGTCAGATTCTGAATATAAATGACATTTTCTGTGTTTGCTCAAACTGATTTGCTGAAGTGAAAATGTAAATGGTACACGAGCGCTGACCCTTTGAATCTTCGCTGTTCAAAGTATATTATTTATATGCACCGTGCCATAAATGAGAGAAGGCGTGAGTTTATTAAAAGTCTGTCCACATGCGGTAGTATGTTTTAAGATTAGCAGGAATATAAAAAACTAAATAACCAACATGGGGTAATTACATAAGTTATAGGTTATTATCACCCAGCTCTACTTTTAAATTGATTTTTAAATGAACAAATAACTGTTTGGTTTCTAAAACTTTCACTCAAGAGCTAAAATCTGTTGAATTTTTTGATTAGGCATTGATCAGAAAAATGTTATCATAATCACCCAGCTCTATGTCTATGTATTTGTTCTACTATTTGTTATTTGTATCTTTGTTCTTATTTTCAACAACAAAGTTAATTAGTAATTACCTAATAAAACGGTTAGTAGAGGAGGTGCACATGATGCTTTGAGAATCATTTAATATTTATTTAAGTCTTCCCTCTTTTAGTTGTCATTGAATTATGAGGCAAGTTGTTGAATATTCAAACCTTTTAAAAATCGTTGTTAGCAAAATAAAGCATAATGTCATGACTTAGCATCTTATGTTTACAGAACAGTAAACTCTTTACAAAAGGAGTCTTTGTCAGTTAAGAAGTGGCCTATACTAACTGACTCATTGAGTTATTCTGAATTATTTATTTATTATATATTTATGTATTCATAAATTCCTAGACAAAGTTCAAAAACATGTTCTAACAATGATTGTTGGAAGTTCACTTACTAATGTCTTTTCTTGTCTTAACTGAATGTAACATGGAGTGTAAACATGTAGCCCTGCAGTGTAAATACAGCCATGTTGGCTTGACCAGACACTATTAATGATTTATAAAACAACCCATGTCCCCTTGGAAACTCAACTTCTCAATGTGCCATCCTTCTCAATAATTGCTTGTCCAAAACATTATTATTTTTTTTTTAATAAAGCCAGGATTATGTTTTGCGTACAAGCTGTAGCATGGCATAGTCAGCTACTATGCCAGGCATTAGGCACAAGCAGCATGCAGCGTGAAAAGAGGCTTACTGCCCCTATGACTGAGAGCCCGTGCTGGATCCAGAGGGCCGGACACTAGGGAATCCTTATTCATTAAGAAGCACTAGCTGCATTGGTTTGCTCTTATTGTTTTTGTGTCACGTGCTGCCTGCTCGCCTGTTTCCTCTCTCTCTCTCTCCTCTTCCCTGTTCTTATCTTTGTGTCTCCCCGTCCTCCCGCATACGAGTGTTTCATGTTCATGGTTCTCTAGGTATGTGGAGTATGTGGCCTCTCAGACATTCCTGAGCGTGATTTTGATGGGAAGTCTGGGTGATTTCAGGGTTTGTTTATTGCTGGATGCTGTTTATTCGGATGGTCTGCGGCAAAGCAAACTGACACTATTGATCAGAGCCTGGCCGTCACCCGTCCTGTGCAAATAAATGCCTCCACGGAACTCATCGGGAAAGCAACAGATCTTTGTTCTACAGAGGAAATGCGCTCGAATTTGTGTGTTTGTTTGCTTTTAGAGGTTAGTTTCTAGGATTCCACTTTTGTGAGATAAACCTTTTGCAAAAGATATGGGCAAAGTTTTCTTGTTAGGGATGTGCTGCTTTTGACTAAATGGTACAGATCCTACTAGCCGACACTGAAAACAGTAGTCATATAACAGTAGTTGAATAAAATTATTCACATTATCGTAATTTTATCATTACATTTAATACAAGTTCAAATAAAACGATTAGAATAGAGTATACCTATATCAGGGTGCCAGCAAGTTGTGTGAATATTCTGATTTAGGGGAAAGGACATGGAAACGGGACCGAGCAGTGCTGTGGTGCCTTTGTTTCAGACACTGTATTGGCATGTGTGGCCCGTTGCTCACTTTATTACAGCTGTCCAGGTGCTTTCTCTAGTGGCTTGCTTGTCTGCAAATTGATGTTCCTGTCGACAGAGCGCACTTAAATTGCTTGAGTCGCTTCAGCTCCTGTCTTTTACCACACCATGTTGGCTAACTTTATATGAAGATGAAGATTTATGTCATGTTTTAATAGATTTTTCTATTGTTCTTCATTGCAGTTTTGAATAAATAAGCAATGCATTGGTTGATGTTGAGTGTATGCTCTTTCTTTTTCATGACCACCTAAAATACATAATGATAATTCGAGCCAAGTGCACAGCAAATTTGTGACAGTTTTTTTTTTTGTGAAATTCATTGAGGGATTTGCTTATAAAGTCTTTTAAGTGTAGCCTATTGTATACACCCTTTTTCATATCTGTATTTAGTTTTTTTGACTAATTGGTTGCAGAACTTCTGTTTAAACTGCTGTCAATTTAGTCATAGCGATACACATCGTGCATAAGTATTGTAAAACCATTTAAATTAAAACCATTCTGTTAACCATGGAAAATCAGCAATCTGAATAATTAATGTTTAGAACAATTAATGTTTCAGGAACATTACTTCTGTCTTCAGTGTTACGTGATCTTTCGAAAATCATTCCAATATTTACAACATCATAACAACGTCATCTTTTTATTCTTACTTTTGAATGCATCTCCTTATATATATAAAAAAAAAACCTTGAACGTACAACTTTAGTTAAATACTTTATTACGGTCTCCCCAATTTTTGAATTGTAGCATTACTCCTAAAACCTGCTTAATTTTTAAAAATGTATTTAACCATGTACCTGTATGAGCATGGCAAGTTTAACCCATATCAATGTTAAGGCAAATTTTAAGTGCTACTTCGTGGACATTCTGTGCTCACCATGTGTCTAAAACATCTTAAACAATTACATTGTTTTACGTTAAAACCTTGCTTGTTTTTATTTTGCCCAAAAGAACCGGATTGCGTCTGTTCTGAACTCAATGTTTTACGTAATTGTTATTTTTGTGCACTTGAACTCAAAACATTTGTGACTCACCCTATATGAAAGACACTGCACCTTGAACTAAAGAGTCATAAGTGAAAAAAAACAAAACGATTATGATTACAAGAATTACTGTATTACAGTCAGTCAGTACCAACCAAAAGCATTTAACCTCTATTATGCGATCTTTATTGCTGGGTTAATTTTTAACTAAAGCAGTCACGGAAGTATTTCTGGACAGTTTATTTGTAGCTCACCCCCTTTGAAGACAAGTGCAGGTTAAGTGTGGGTCTCCAGTGGGTCACTTAATTGATCAATTGGTTTATGGATATATATTTATTCATTTTCTTTTTATCTTAGTCCCTTTATTAATTTGGGGTCGCCACAGCGGAATGAACCACCAACTTATCCAGCATATGTTTTACGCAGCGGATGCCCTTCCAGCTGCAACCCATCTCTGGGAAACATCCACACACACTCATTCACACACATACACTACGGACAATTTAGCCTACCCAATTCACCTGTACCGCATGTCTTTGGACTTGTGGGGGAAACCAGAGCACCCGAAGGAAACCCACGCCAACACGGGGAGAACATGCAAACTCCACACAGAAATGCCAACTGACCCAGCCGAGGCTCGAACCAGCGACCTTCTTGCTGTGAGGCGATCGTGCTACTCACTGCGCCACCGTGCAGCCCATTATGGTCATATACTAAGCTCAAAACATTTCTTTAATTCAAGACAGCAGAAAAAGCTAAACACTGGGGATCACAAAAATATTTTCAAACTCATAACTTGACAAGTTAATTTAATTTTTAAATGATTTAATGGTGATTTAATGATTTAAGGGTGTGAGATTGCAAGGGGAAAAAAGATATACAGAAAATATTTTGGTGAGTAGGTGTATTTTGGGATGGAGCCTTAACTGGTTTTGGCCTGTAGTGAGCTGTTACTCCTAGGGTTTTACACGTTTTTTTTTACACGTTTATTTTGTGCGGTGGTTAGTTCTTAGCAGTGTTAGAAATTAACTTTTTCATTAAGAGGCATTATTTTCCACCTTGAATTGATTTGATTTTTAGGCTACTGATTTTAATTAGAATAAAAACATTATAGGATGTTACGACTCAAAAAATTACAATGCATATAGCAAGTTTTGTTGTTAAAACAATAAGTATTATATTATTTTAGGCCAGGAATGTCATAGTGAGGAGCTGTTCAAATATACGTTTATAAACTTTAAGTATTACCATTTAAGGGGTGTTTAATTTGCATGCGTTGTGGAGCTACTATCAATATGTTGGTGTTGAAATGACTTAAGTGGACAGGACACACTCTTTTCATTTTTGCTTTTGAATTTGCAAGTAGTGTAATCTGTAGCCAGCCAAGTACTGTAATGGGTGTAGATTAGGGCTGCTCGATTATAGGAAAAGTCTTAATCATGATTATTTTGGTCATAATTGTAATCCCGATTATTCAAAAAGATATAAAGTTGAAGTCAAAATTATTCGCCCTCCTGTGAATTTTTTTTTTCTTTATAAATATTTCCCAAATGATGTTTAACAGGGCAAGGAATTTTTTGCAGTATTTCCTATAATATTTTTTCTTCTGGAGAAAGTCTTATTTGTTTTATTTTGGCTAGAATAAAAGCAGGTTTAAATATTTTGAAATCAATATTATTAGCCCCCTTAAGCAATATATTTTTTTGATTTTCTGCAGAAGAAACTACTGTTATACAATGACTTGCGTAATTACCCTAATTAAGCCTTTGAATTGCACTTTAAGCTGAATACTAGTATCTTGAACAATATGTAGTAAAATATTATGCACTGTCATCATGGCAAAGATAAAAGATATCAGTTATTAGAAATGAGTTATTAAATCTATTATGTTTAGAAATGGGTTGAAATTCTTTTTTCTTTCCGTTAAACATAAATTGGGGGAAAAATATAAAGGGCCGCTAATAATTCTGACTTTAACTGTATATATATATATACACACAATTATTTTCCTCCCTGTAAATAAGGAAAGGGAAATAAATACAATAGAATAAACGTATGAAACAAGCATCGTACTTCACTGTAAGAAAAAAAACCTTTAATTATAGCTACAAAAGTCCTTCAGTCAAGAGCAGTGAGTGCTTTTTGTCCTTTTGTTGTCTGATTAATAATGATAAAAACAGTCTGCAGCAAGAATATTGCGTGCTTTAACTTTAAGAGCAGTACCGTTCTGATTTATGGTTTCACTTTCACATGTCTTTTGATTCTCAACTCATTTGTTTATTACATAAATGAGGGTTAATATGAATAATCACTAAACACCGCGTTTTGACACAAATTTGCATGTATTTGACCATTAAAGCGCTCGCATTAAGATGACTTTAGATGTGTGTGTGCTCTGCTCGTCTCTGAGGCTGAGCGCATACACACAACAGCGTGCGATCTCTTTCGAGCTTTTAAAAACATGAATGATTTAAATGAAGCCAAAATTGAAACTGAATTTCGATTAATTGCACAGGTGGTGTTTTGTTTGTAAGAATTCTCAAAGGTTAAAAAAAGGTTTTTTATTTTTTTTTAATTTAAATTATTTTATTTTATTTGGTTTCCCTCACAAAAAGTCATCCAGCCTGTTGCCCTGGTAAAACAGTGTGATGTCTTTATGTCCATATGTGTGAGACTGCAGTGTGGTCAGCTGCAGACAGTGCTGTGTTGTGCAGTGCCGTGTTTCTGTGGGGCCTCCAGACAGGATGAAGAGCTCATATGGTGATTTTAGCCTCCCTCAGCAGCCTGGCCGGCTCCCACGCGCCTCAACTGGATTTAGGTTACTGCACAGCACCCAGGGGTCGGTCACACAGCCACCTCCCCCAGGTCACTGCCGGACAAATACTGCAGGATGCATTCTTTCAGCTGTTGTAAACAAGAAATGCTAAATTCTGGGATTACTTCAGCTTGCCAGACTTTTAAGACTGTACTTTTAAGTATATAGTTTCTCACTGTCTGACTCATAAGTAGGCCAGTGCGATATTAAGCTTCTTTCTTCTTCTTCTTCATAGAAAGCAATCTGCTCTGCCTCTGTCTCTGATGCTCATCAGTGTCGCTATAAGCATCACTCATTTCTCTACAGGGACGACAGTTGACCAAGGGCTATTCTCTAAACTGACCGACATAAATAGCCTGTTTCTTTTCAAGCTTGTTTTTTGGCTATAATTCCTGCCGGTCCTCTCTGTTTGGGTTGAGTGCACTCTGGAACCAATTAGCTTTCTCAAAACAGCCCCAGACCCAGAGTCATTCGAAAGCACAATAATCGTCATTGCGCGTTGTATCCGAGTACTTCTGTTGGTGTCAGACAAGCTGTCGGTCACAGACAGCCAGACATCTGTCAGCATTGCCGCCATAAGGTTGCAGTCTATTCGCTGTTGGCTCAGTGCTGTGACTAATACACCACACATCAGATTCAGGATGTCCACCTCCTCTAGTCACTGCCGGCTGAAAGCATGTCTCTCATTCCACTGCATTGGGCCTTTAACCACTTGTTCCCCCCAAGGTATATGGCTCGGGTTTCCCTTCCTTTCTGCGCCCAATGACTCTGTGTTGGGGAAGTCTGTCTGTTTGTCCTCGACACTGCGCTTCTTCCTATGGGATCTTGGTGGATCCACCATGCTAGTTGGAAAGGCTGACCTTCTACATCTTTGACAGTGAAAATGTCTTGTCTATTCTTGCACATGAGGAGGTTTAGCATTCCAGTTGACCCTCTTGGCTGACAACTCGTTTATCTGAGGTCGGCTGACAGCTCATTTATCTGAGGTTGGATTGGGATATATTTTTAAAGGCCTAAAGCATTCTGATCGACCTCACAAAATGGCTTCCTGCAGTTTAATCTTAAGCGCAGAGCGAGGATTTGGCCGTGGAAAGTGGGAGAAGGAGAAACAAAGCACCAGGAAGGAGGGTGGAGGATAACTCCGGAAAAGCTCATGGATATTTCATTCGCGCTGGGGGCCCGACGTCTTGTGTTTCAGCTCTGCGTATGGCGGAGCTTTACACGTGTGTGTGTGTGTGTGTGTGTGTGTGTGTGTGCACTACAGTGTTCCTCGTATCCCTCCAGCCCTCACACAGCTGTAACTCAAACCTAAGCTGTGAATGGGAGGAGTGCCGTGTGTCATCTCTGCTTCTGGCAGGAAATGAGTAGAGTAGGCCACATTCTTCAACTCCTGGCTGCTTTTATCTGTTAATCAGTCTCGTTTACCACACAATAAGAGTGATGGCTTGTGTGTGTGAAGTCTGAATTGTCTGCACTGGAGCTGAATGATGAATCGTAATTATGTCAATCGCAGCATAGCTCAGTAGATGGTGTGATCTTTATTTTTATTATGATTTGTGTTTTTAGTGTTTCAGAGAAGTTTGGTTCACCTTAAATTCATTTTGAGTGTCATTTACAAATCCTGTCATGTCTGTGACAATGTGCCACTGAAGCAGACATGTTGTTAAGGTTATCGATTGATTGGTTGTTAAATTAAATTATGAAAGATCATGGGAGTTTGCAGCCTGATCTCACGGGAAAACTTAACTATTTTATGTTTTGCCAATTTAGGGGCTAATTCGTACAAGTTCAGTCATACAAAAATGTACGATTTTTAAAACTAGGCATGGCACAAAACCCAACCGTCATTGGGGGATGAGCAAATCATACTAAATTGTACGAATGAGATCGCACAATTTCATATGAATTAGTCACTAAATCAAAAAGTTACCAATTGCCGAGAGCACAAAAAATGACATTAGTGTCTGACGAGCCATTGTTTTCTAAATAAGCCATTCTTAAACCTAATATTCAGGAAACACCTGCAAAAGGAGATCACTCTTAACATGCTGGTGCTATCCTAGCTTTATAATAGTGAGGTTCAAAGAATTGTCTCAAAAACAAAATAAACACAATGGAAATTTTAGCGAAACCACACGTAACTCAGTATTTGATGATAGTGACATAATATTCAGTTATAATTACAAATTAAATTTGTCATCTAATGTAGCTCTGTTCGATCGTTGACTTTGTAAGTATACATAAATAAACATTGCATTGTATGTCAATGTACTGTATTGTAACCACTCTATTGGAATTAGTATTACCAGATTGTTTTCTTTGTGGCATTTCTTATAGCATGTTTGGGTTTAAGTCAGTTAAGTATAAACACAGTAATCAATTAGCCTTAGTCGTGTCTAAAGGTATAAGAAATAAAGAAATAAAATGACATCAAGTCCATTATACTATAATTCAGCGATCTATTTATCGATAGTCTTATTCGAATTTTTATTTTTGCTCAGGTATTGAGCTAATCTTCAGTTATACAACCATTTTCTGAGAATACAGAAAATTCTTTATCAGGCATCACGAGTACGTGAGTAGCGAGTGATCTTCTGCACAGAAACCCACGTTAAATAGACAGAGATAACAGTGTTGTTGCTGTGCACCTGCCTTAAATCCTCCTCTCTTGCCCTATGGAAGCTCTGCTCATATTGAAGAAGTACAGACTGAGATAAATAACAACTGCGCATCATATTCTGGTGAGTTACACCATTGCATGTCAGCTTTACAGTACAAGTCCCCCACCCCCCACCACCCGAAGCTTTAACCTCATATATCAGCAAACTACTTGCCTTGCAAACAGCTGCAGAACTCACCAGAGACTCATTCCCATCCACTGAGTAATGTTCTTTTGGTTACACACATGTTCTCTTGCTAATTAACTATGTGAACTGTCTTGTGGCTAGTGAACTAGCTCTCCTCCGTTACGTCAGGTAAAGCAGTGCATTATATTAAAGTCAGGGAATAAGTGGGAGGGAAACCAGGAATAGAGCTTCTTCTGTCTCCTTATGCACCCACCCTCATCAGTCACTACACCAGCTGTCCTAATATGAGATATTAAACATGTCCTCCGCTGACTACCAGCGTTGATCTACCGTCTGGTTTTGCTGTGTGATAATAGAATGCCAACTCTTTACAAGAATTGTTAATCAAAAACATGAACATGTTTTGCTTATAGGTTTTGAGAGTCCGTACCACATCTATCCTCTGCCTTATTTGGCTCCCTAGGTTGTTTCTACCATTTTAAAGTTGATTGAATTTACACCAAAAAAAATTTTTTCTTAATGGGCACAGACCTCAGCAATAAAAAGTGCCATTGAATTAGCTTTTTCATTCCCACTGCCTGTTGTTTTGTTTTGTGTCTTTACAAAGTTAAAGCCAAATTATTCAGTTTTTACTTAATGTTTTGTATTATAGTATAATTTAAATCCAAAACAGCTCATACTACATGTATGTAGCATCTTTTAGGTCATCTTTAAAGTTTTTTCAATTCAATATTTTTTTGCTCCCTGGAAATACTTTGATTTTTAACGGTGAATAAACATATTGCTTATTATTAGGGCAGGTTGGTATGATGGCATATATTGTTACTGCAGAATAAATTGTCAACTGTAATTTTTATTTTTATTTCTAATGGCCTGTTTCCACTGAGTGGTACAGTACGGTACGGTTCAGTACGCTTTTATGGCCATTTCCACTGTCAAAAGGAACCAAAAAGAGAACCATACCTTACCACTTTTTGGATGCCCATTCCAAAGGGTACCTAGCACAACAAAAGATGGAGCTAGACACGCAGCTGAACGCTATTGGTTTACAAACAAATGTCACTAGCGCATACACCACCCAGGAGAATGAAAACAAACAAACCGCCATTTTTAATTACACAGCCGAGACAATACATCGTAATACTATATACATATAATAACGAGCCATGGTCGACCCGAGCTCAAACAAAACTTGTCGACGTCTTGATGAACAGGCATAAAGTCAAGAAGAACAAAATGTGCAGTGTCCTGTTTTTGTTTTACGTGGCTGTCTAAAAGTGCGAGAGGTTTCACTTTCTCCAGAGAGCTTGCGACCGCTCGCGTGCGCATCTATATTTGAAATAACAAACTTCTTGAGCTGATGATAATAATTGGCATGTGATTATTGAAGTGCTTCTGACATCCTTTCAGAAATGGATAAGCACGAGAGTGAAACGCGAAAAAACAAAGTAGAACCCAGAAAAAACAGAGCAAATGATTCTTTCAGCAACCTAAAACATGAACAAACTTCCATATTTAACTATTACCATCACCTTTTGGATTATTATTAGTTTTTGAACCCAAATAATGACTAAATGTATGCTGTGTGTAGTTTTTCTGTAATTAGTAACATATCGGAGACTGTATAGGTCTGTGTGTACATATATGTTGCATTTATAATTGTAAATTATAATTACAGACGTTACAGTAGGTAATTTTGCACTGTCATTGATCTGCAGTTATAATCAAATCATGGTCATAGGAAAGTTAGTGATGAACATTTATACACAAGTATATATGTGTATTAACTTAAGCATCTGTTTTGTGAGAAGTGCTTCTCATATGATATGTGAACAACCCATACAGCTTTACTTTGACATTTCCTCGAGCGAGAATGACGTTGACTGAAATAAATGTAAATAAGTGGGCGTGGCTATCTGACATGCAGTTGCTTTCTTTGGAGTTTGAACCCACAACCTTGGCATTGCTAGTGCCATGCTTTACCAGTGCTCTACATGCTCTACCAGTTGAACTTTTGTTTGTCAGGAAACCTCTCAGAAAAGACCTAAAGCTATAAAAGAAAGTACTAATACTATACTAATAAAGTATAATATGTATTTATGCGTTTCTTATATTTTTTCCAATAACTTTTAAAGCAGTTTGTGTAAATGAGTTCAAAGTCAGAGTAAATTAACGGACATGCTGAGTCTGTTGCAGTACTGGCACAGTTTCTGTTGCTTTCCAGTTATCATATTATGAGGAGCGGTGATTCATCACAAGCATTATATCATACCCTTGGATGTTCATTTGTGCATGCAAAGCTAAATTAAGCTCAAGAAAAAAGTGAAAATGAAATTGTGTTGACCGATAGTGAGTTTAAAACCTCCACAAACAATTCTGACTCCCAGTTGATAGTTCATGTTTTCTAGCTGCTAATCTACCGTAATGAAAGGGTTAAGAAAATGGATGATCTCCCATGCCTGATAACGCCATACCAGACTGTTTGGCCTCCTATCAAAGGGCTTAATAAAAAGTGCATGGGCAATGGTGTTTGTACAGTCCCGGGCAGTTCTCCACGCGCAGCACTGGGCAAATAACACCCACCGAACTCACCACTTTTACATGTGCGGCCGGTTTGTTTGTCAGTTTGTGCAGCTGGGTGGCAGGAACTCTGAAGTGTTGTGCATGTTTGTTCTGCCAGTCAGCCACTATGATTAGGCAGCGGTTAAAGCAACAGGAAAAACCCTCTTTAAAGGACCTTCACCGGTGTGCACTATTCTTGAACTGCATTAAAAGGAGCTCTGCCAGGATCTGAGAATGGCACTCATGTGTTTTCCTGTTAGTAACTGACGTGAACGGTCATACAGTTTCATGTTGAGTTTTTGGCATGGTGGATTGTCTGGTCTTCCTGTCTGGTTTCAGCATTTTCAAGTCATTTGTCCTCTGCTTGTGGACCCATCATATACAGGAATATCTATCAACTTTCTTTTGCTAAATCAGCAAGAATAATGTTTTCTCAAATATCTGATGCGTAGAGTTTTAGATGGCTACCCTTTACCTGAATAAAAAGATGTTTTGCTGTTAAGCTCTTTGACTAAAAAGGAAAAAACATATTTTTTTGTTGTTGAAGATATACAACATTTCATAAAGCCCTAAAACATTTTTTTTAATTAAAATGTTGTAGTTTTATTGCTCTCATGATTTTATTAATTAGATGTTCATTTTGAGTAAAATTGGGGTTTTTTTACGGTTGAAACAAGAATCCAGAATCAAATATAATTGAAAAAAAACCTACTTTTTGAAATATTTAAATGGAAATTTGGGAAATATAATACAAAAGCATATTGAGTTTTTATGCTCTGTGCAACAAACTGAACTTGGGCTGCGCAATATATAGTTTCAGTAATAGTCACATAATTAATTATAAATTATTTTGATTATAATTTATTATTTGCATGTGTTTTTGAGGTCTGCTTTAATAACCATTAATTTTACTGAACTATTTATACAACTAAGACTATTTTACATTTGACTATTTAATTACTGTACCTGAATAGTATTCGTATTCATCGGAAGACAATAAAACATTGTTTATTTCATTTGTATCTTTTTCTTTATTTATCTATGCTTGTAGAGCGTATTCTAGGTTTATTATATTGTAAGCAGATGCACTCTCCCACAGAATCATCCCAATCAATCTAAAATAATAAATTCTTTCTAAATAGAGATAATCAAGTCATCTGGTGAAATTGTTTTCACATTACAATATATATGGCAGAATAACAAATAGCTTTTTTCAGTGTCATGCAGCCCTTAACTGAACCTGACTGTTTTTCATCAGTTTTATTTAGCAGTTTAATATGATATATAGTTACACCCCCTTCAGGGTTTAACTCTAAGGATTTTTTCTACTGGCCCGATCAGGCCAGTGGTTCAGACTTTTACTTGCCCTGCCAAAAATTTCACTAGCCTCACCATTAAAAAAAAAGAGTTTATAGGTATTTCTTAGCCACATTTTTTAAATAATGTGTCAAAAACCAAACATAATTGTATACATGCATACATACATACATACACTTTTTATTCAGCATAACTTTTCTTTAAATACAACCAACAATTAAAAAAATTATAATTATTAAAACTGAATTTTAATTTTTTTTTATAAATCTATCTATTGAATTAATCAATCTATTAAAAAAAAAAACATTGCCCAGAATTATGCTTTATAGGCTTAAATTATAGAGAGAAATAACAGATAAACCGAGACTGCAGTCAGATCATGAAGCAGATCAATGTTGATCTTTCTTTCGAGGTGTCAGTGCAGAAATGAACAAAACAATAGGCCTAATACAAAATATTCTTTAATATTAAAATAAACATTAATCCAGGATTAAAATATGGAAAAAACATCAGATGGTAATTTCTGTAAATTTTGCTAACAGATAAACAGCACTCTGTAATATTTCAGCTTGCTTTCACTTTCGTATTCGTCATGAAACGCACATTTACCAGTAGGAATGACATCCCGCCCTGCTTATAATTCTCTCTTCATATAGCCGTATATATGGCTATTACACAACCTAATACACTGTGTTATAACCTGGTTTGGCAGTTCATTGGATCGATTTGCTTTCTCACTACAATCGATCCGCTCCAGAGTTTGTTTCAATCGAGCCGAGACCACCTCATTCAGGCGATCTCGTACCAATTGATTTGGATTGCGGATCCAATCGTGATTTGCGGGATTCAAATATGCCAAACGAACCACGCTAACTGGGTCAATGATACCGGTTCCGAAACAAATGTCTAGGTGTGAAAGCACCACAAGACTGTATTTGCACGCAATTGACAAATAGTCGCAGCCAAATTAAACTAGTTTCAAGGCAGCACTGGCCCAATCAGGCCAGTAATTATGTTGTCTACTGTCCCGAGCGTCTCGCACGCTGGCCCTGGGCCATCGGGCAGTCCTTATTGTCGAGCCCTGCCCCTTTAAAGGTTTGATAGATATATGGATTAAAACAATTCTTTAATGTAAAGTGTTAATGTAAAATATTAATCTTAAATTAAAGTAATATATCAGTGCCGCATTTTTATCATAACATAGTATTAAAATATAAACATTAAATAGTATTAAAATATAAACATTGAAAATGTACCCCATGAATTTGAGCATAATAAAATAAATGATTTGGTCTTTCCTGTCTAATTTTTGCAGGCAGTGAAAACTGGCATAGAGCCATTGGTTAGATTTTGACATTTTCCACTGCAAAATTAACCAAACTAAATATCTATCTGCTTGTCTGGGCCAATATAATCCTCTCATGTGAATTAATGTCTTTAAATGGATTGGACTGTTGCATCGCTGACTGCCTGTGATGAAAGTTGTGCCTGACAGAGAAGTTTCAGCCTCTGTTCCTCCTTTGTTTCCATGGCTACAGATTTGGAAAGGGTAACTCGGGTGGTAAAGCTTTGAAATATCTGTTGCATGTATATTTGATTACTCTGTGACTGCTGTAGCTGAAGCTCTGCTTCGGCTCACTCATACCTGTGGACTTTGATCTGAGCCTCGTATGCATCACGGCACCTCCACTCGGGTTAGTGGTTGCTACAGTAACCGTTATTGGGAGGTGATGGACAGTCTGGAGGCTGGAGACGTGATGGACTATGGATCCACCAGCCCCCACTCTCGCTCTCTCCTGGTGAATGTGAACGCTGGGATGAATTTCATAGCTAATGAGGCTCTGCCCTCCCCTAGTGTTGGAGCTGTGTGTGGGTGCTAACGGAGGTATGCCGTTTGGCTCTTCTGTCCACAGCGACGAGTTTTCAGCTCTCTGACCTTTGAAGATCCTGTCGTCTCGGCTCATTATTAGGGCATAAACTACACCAAGCATTAGGGATGCATAAAACCTCACCAGAGGGCAATTAGTGGCTGAGCTTGCATGACTTCATGTTCTGTAGGAACTGGCTGCTTTTTCCTCTTTTTTGACCAGCTTCTTCTTTATCCTATTGTCACATGGATCTAAATAAATAAACAGGTTTCTTCAACAATGTGGGAAATGCATAGAAGAAAAGGAAACAAGTATTTTTTGTTGTCGTCTACACTTCACTTTTTTTATGAAGGGGATCCTGATTTTAACAACTGAAATGTTAGCATGCGTTTTGTCTATGCTAGGATTGAAGGAAGATACTTCTGTTGTCACTGTATTTCATATGCAGTTTTCATTGTGTACTTTTTGCATCTTTTGGTTCAGTCTTCAAAAAGAGTATGAATGTTGAGCAAACCAAGAATAAGGATGTTGTTTAATCATCTTGGTTTATTTGTTGCAGAACCCAAAAGGAATAGGGAAAATTAATAATCGTAAACCAGTTTAACAAAGCTATTTTAGTAATTACAATTAAATAGTTTTTTGCCTTGTAACACTCACCATCAAATAAATGCTTTTTAAAACCATTTAAAATGGTGAAGTGGACAAAATAAGGCAATAATTCAAGTTTGTTTGTTTGTTTTATAGTATATAGAAGGGCTGCACAATATATTGTTTCAGCATCGATATCGCAATGTGATCCTTCGCAATAGTCACATGGCAGGATTTGCAATGTTGAGTCTGTATTATAATGTATCATTTGCATGTGTTTTTGAAGTCTGTGACTGTGAGGATTTTAAAAGCATTCAGCCATAAGAAATTGTACCATTAGTAACTTTAATAACGATTAATTTGTAATTGAATTATTTTAAATTTTCAATTACTGTACCTAAATGCAGTTCCATTTGGAAAATGATAAAACACTGTTTGTTTCAATTGTAACCGTTTCTTTATTGTATTTATCTATGCTTTTACTTTGTTTATTGGTTTTTATGCAGATGCACTCTCTTACAGAATCATCCTATTCAATCAAAAAATGTTGAATTCTTTCCAATTGGAGATATTCAAGTCATCTGGAGAAACTGTATTCATATCGCTATATACATTGCGGAATAAAAAAATATTGCAATGTTAGATTTTTTTTCCTAGTATGTAGTATGTTCATAACTGGATGTTAATTGGACAAAATTATTTGCAATAAAGTGTAGAGTGCCATTGTTTTATACTGTGCCTGTTTTGACAGCATGCATGAATTGGTCCATTGATCTTAAAGGAGAAATATAAAATTGAGGCATTGCACAGCCTTACACTTGTACCTACTACACACAATTTGGCAGGATTCCAGCGACAGGTAATTTGGCTGTCTGCGCCAAATACGACGCAACACAACAGAAACATTTAAATAACAGTCATTTATTTAAATATCAGCCACTTCACTTCCAATGAAATAGTTAGGGTTATATTTTAATTAATAGATATTAAACCTATTTTTTAAAAGTGCATAGGCTGAGTGACTGATGTGGTTGGTTTGCACTGAATCACAGTTCAAACTTTTCTTTTTCAAACCATTTGCTAGTTATTTTAGTTTCAAGATCTGAGGTCAATTATCTGCTGCTGCTTTCAGTAGTATGGCAGTAAATGTCATGTAAAATGGTGTTCGAACTTGCTTTGGTAGCATTTATCACTGAATAAAGCACATAATCTGTACTAGGGCTGCACAATATATCGTTTCAGCATCGATATTACAATGTGTCCATCCACAAGTCACACCGCAAAGATATGCAATGTTAAATTAGCATAACAGTTTATTTACAGTTTATTATACCAGGAACCACAGTTTAAAACGCCTGAGATTTGTGGAGTCACTGCAGAATTGAACCACAGTGAAAGTTTGTCATTTGTATGTGTTTTTAAGGCACCGTGTGACTGTGCACATTTTAATAGTTTAAAGCATTCAGGCACAAAAAATTGTACCATTGTACCAATTTTGTGTGTACATTCAGGCACACAAAATTGTAATTATTCAATATATCTACCTGCGTAGTATTAGGCTCCTCAGAAAACCTGCAGATGCTGTTTATTTCACTTTAATCTTTGCTCCATTGTGTTTGTTTTGTCTGTAGTTTGTTAGTCACTTGCATATACTAAATTATATAAAAATGTATGTATATAAAATAATATATAGGTCTCTACATGATTAACTCCCCTACAAAACTATCCCAATCAATCTAAATGAATGACTTTCCAAATGCTATTTAAGGCCTCTGGGGAAATTATATTCATATCGCAATTTATATCAGAGGTGGAAAAAAGTATTGCAATTGCAATGCACCCTGAATCTGTACCTGATGTGATAATTGTCCTAATAGTTTATGTTGTTGTTTTGCGGAAATAGAATTTTTAGAAATAGAAATTTTGCACATTGCTGCACATTGGTTAGAACAAATTGAAAAGATGGCTTTTATTGCATGTCGTGTCACATCTAGTTAAGGCAATGTTAGGCTGGGTTTACACTAGAGCTGTACAATTAATCAAAATCGAAAAAAGTGATCACAATTTGATTTATTTATAGACACACACACACACACACACACACACACACACACACACACACA
>CAIGQW010000272.1:6137049-6148977 GCA_903798125.1 Danio choprae
TATATAGTTTCTGGTAAATTTAATACTATTGCAAATTCTATTGCCAAAGTGAACATCTGTTGTCTTCTTCTGTCGTTAATTATTTTTGCTTCTTGTTTTGCAATGAGTGTAAAGTGAAAATGTTTGTCCTGTGATCATACTGTGTTGATAATGATGTCATTCGCACACTGTAGTGTACATATGGACAGTGGCGTACATGTACCTAGAGTACATATGAAGCAGTACATTTTGATTTCAATGTTTTTTGTTTTTTTAAAACTTTTTTTTCTACAATTATGATTTTCCAAATTTTGCATAATATTGTACATCAAACTTAATGACGGTGTAGGAAGTATGGGAATTTTGCTTTGCAAAGAAATTCATACTGATATTCATACTTCAAAATGGTTCAATAGGACTACAGAGACAGTCATTTGGACTATTTAAATTTAGTAAATAATTAACTTAAGCTACTAAAATGAAACCTGTATAACTATAGTACCCTGACTTTTCTTAATGTATATATTTTATTCTAACATTTGTTATCCAACTGACCTCATACATTTCAGTATCAGATACATTTTCTCGTTTCTTTGAACAGGCTTGCCTTTATTGCCTAGCAACTTTCTGTTAACAAAAACGTAACTGTTTCAGTCAGTTTTTTTGCTGTGGTGAAAAACTGTCCCTGCTTTGCTGGACAAAGTGAGGTGTCTAGTAACTCATAACAAAATATGCAGTGCATCCGGCATTTTTTTTGTTACAACCTTATTCTAAAGTGGATTAAGTTCATTTATTTTCTCAATTCTCCACACAATACCCCATAATGACAATGTGAAAAAAGATTTTTTGAAATTGTTGCAAATTTATTAAAAATAAAAAACCTGAAAAATCACATGTACAGAAGTATTCACAGCCTTTGCTCAATACTTTGTTGATGCACCTTTGGCAGCAATTACAGCCTCAAGTCTTTTGAATATGATGCCACAAGCTTGGCACACCTGTCTTTGGGAATTTTTGCCCATTCCTCTTTGCAGTACCTCTCAAGCTCAATCAGGTTGGATGGGAAGCGACGATGTACAGACATTTTAAGATCTCTCCAGAGATGTTCAGTAGGATTTAGGTGTGGGCTCTGGCTGGGCCACTCAAGGACATTCACCGAGTTGTTGTGAAGCCACTCCATTGATATTTTGGCATTGTGCTTTGGGTCATTGTCCTGCTGGAAGATGAACCGTCGCCCCAGTCTGAGGTCAAGAGCACTCTGAAGCAGGTTTTCATTCAGGATGTCTCTGTACAGGGCCTCACGGTGGCGCAGAGGGTAGCACGATCGCCTCACAGCAAGAAAGTCGCTTGTTAGAGCCTCGGCTGGGTCGGTTGAGATTTCTGTGTGGAGTTTGCATGTTCTCCCCGTGTTGGCGTGGGTTTCCTCCGGGTGCTCCGGTTTCCCCCACAAGTCCAAAGACATGCGCTATAGGTGAATTGGGTGGGCTGGGTTGTCCGTGGTGTGTGTGTGGATGTTTCCCAGTGATGGGTTGCAGCTGGAAGGGCATCCGCTGTGGCGACCCCAGATTAATAAAGGGACTAAGCCGAAATTAAAATGAATGAATGAATGCATGAATGTCTCTGTACATTGCTGGATTAATATTTCCCTCTATCCTGACTAGTCCTCCAGTTCCTGCTGCCTGAAACATCCCCACAGCATGATGCTGCCAACACCATGCTTCACTGTAGGGATGGTATTAGCCTGGTAATGAGCCGTGTCTAGTTTTCTCCAAACGTAATGCCTGGCATTCATTTCAAAGAGTTTAATTTTAGTCTCATCAGACCAGAGAATTTTGTTTCTTTTGGTCTGATTGTATATTTATTATTGAAATCTTCTTGCCATGAAAATAGCCTTGATTGCTGACATGGCATCAAATTAAAGCAAACAACAACATTATTATGGTCTGAAAGTCCATCAGATGCCATTTGGCAAATTCCAGGCGGGAAGTGGCTTCCGTCTGGCCACACCAGATGGTTGTCCCTCTGTAAGGTTCTCCTCTCTCCACAGAAAAACGCTGGAGCTCAGACATAGTGACGATCGGGTTATTTACACCTCCCTGACTAAGGCCCTTCTCCCTCAGTCACTCTGCTTAGATGGCCGACCAGCTCTAGGAAGAGTCCTGGTGGTTCCAAACATCTTCCACTTACGGATGATGGAGGCCACTGTGCTCATTGGAATTTTCAGAGAAGCAGAAATTTTTCTGTAACCTTCCCCAGCCTTGTGCCTCGAGACAATCCTGTCCAATTTAGAGCTTCACGGCAAAGGTTGTGAATACTTATGTGGTTTATTTCAGGTTTTTTTTTTTTTTATAAATTTGCAACAATTTAAAAAAATCTTTTTTCACATTGTCATTATTGGGTATTGTGTGTAGAATTTTGAGGAAATAAATGAGGCCATAGTGACCAGCGCCTTCCGGTAGACTGCTTAGAACTTCCGTTAGGAATTGTCATCAGCCAGAGCAGCTTTTCTCAACTGTGTGTCAATACTGTTTTCAGTGGCTTATGTGAAAAAATGTTAAAGTGTTTTTGTGATGCAAAACTATAATTTAGAAAGAAAGACGTGTGTTAAAGCCGTTATACTTCTATTAGATGCAGTTCAAGTGCAAGAGAAAAATGCTCTTTTAATTCAGTGTCTGCCGTCAGATCAGATGCTAAAATACAGCATCAGTGTTCCCGACCTGTCAGCTGTTATAGTGTACTCCGCGGCTCTTTAATATATACACACACACACACACACACACACACACACACACACAAAATACCTCACTGCATTATAAAGAGCAAACCATATTACTGGCAGGAAACTAGTAGGTATGTAAGCGATGCAATTTCCAAAAATGACCATTAAAAGTACGTCACTGATACTCTGCTGGCTGATTTGCATGTTGATTCTAATCGGGGGCAGTTATGTTACATTTAGTTAGTTTGTATTGTGTCGTATTTACCACGGTATGGGTTTTTCTGTCATTTCAAAATGCCATTTTATTTTCACTTTATCACTTTTTATTTCACTCTTTCAATCAATGTGTTAGTGGGAACAGTACAGGTTACGTGTGTTTGTCAAACATTTTGGAAAATAACATTTGTTTGGGTTTGTTATATATTTGAAAGAAAGAGCCATTTAAATGGCACAAGATGTTCTTAGCATCCTCTTTGCGCATACACGCAAAGCATAATGGGTAATTTTGCGTTCTAAGAAAAAGGTCTATATTACAAAAAATGTATATTTTTATGGAAATTACTTCTTGAAGTATGAAGACAGACTTTAAAAAGCTCAGTTATAAAATTTCAATAGAATCTTTGATTGTAAATATGATGTGACAAATGCAATTTGGTACAGTCTGTTGTGAACGGTCATAAAGAGCGATATTAAAGCGAGTTAAAGCATATAAACATGGTCACATTTATTGTGCTGCATGTGATGTTTGGTGTTTCAAATGTAAAAACCCAGTATAAAAATAAACAAAGACAAAACTAAGTGAAATCTTCTGTTCTATGTTGGTGTTTGTGTGGACAGAAAAATAGCTTTAAGTTTATCCATTGTTGATGGGTCATCTGTTGAATATAAGCAGCAAATGATATTGAATAACTTTGCTCTATTTCTCTAATGTTTTTCAGAGAAAATGACATCACATCTGTTTTGGACCACACCTTCTGTGTAGAGCATAATGCTTTTGGCAAGTTCCTCCAACATGAGCTGAAACCAAACGGCAAGAACATCCCAGTCACAGAGGAAAACAAGAAAGAATATGTGAGGTGTGAAATTTGTAAAAACTACTGCAGTATAAGATTTTTATACCGAGAGCACTTTGTTTTTAAAAATGTATCCCCATGAAGAACTTTGAGAAATAATATCTAATGTTTGTAATGTATCTTTTTCGTTCTTTATCTCTTACTAAATTAATATTAAGTTGTTATTATGTAACATATTTTTATCTATGTTGATCTTGCCATGAAATAGCTGATGTTGGTGATGTGGCAATAAATAACAAAAAAAGGTATGAAGAGGTGGAGTCGACTGATGAGTAACAGCAAAATCCACAGTCATAATCCACAGTCAAACTCAGTTCCTGGAAGGCCGAAGCTCTGCACAGTTTAGTTTCAACCCTAATTAAACACACCTGATCAAACTAATCAAACTCTTCAGGGTTGTGGCCCTCCAAGAACTGGGTTTGACACCCCTGTAATTGAAGAAAGCCATCCAGCAGAGGGCAGCCGTCTCTCAAGCTATTGGCAATTGGCTTTAGTATTTAGGAGCATTACTGCTTTTTCCTCTGTCAATTTGACTGAGTGATCCATTGGTAAATAAGCTGCCGATCAAGAATGTTAGTGCAATGTCACTTTATGAGAGATTTTATTGTGTGGGAGTCGTAGCCAAATAGAGGTTGTTAATGAAGAACTGTGGGCTTCAGATGCCTGTTAGTGTTGTCCTTGTTCCACTGCAGCTCTGTGATGATTGATTGTGTTTCTGTTAGGCTGTATGTCAACTGGAGGTTCATGCGAGGCATCGAGGCCCAGTTCCTCGCTCTGCAGAAGGGCTTCAACGAACTCATACCACAGCATCTGCTCAAGCCTTTCGACAACAAGGAACTTGAGGTAATTCAGTTGATGCACACAGAAGGGACAGGCTGATTGAGAGACTGCTTTGACTGGAGATGTTAAAAGGGTTTTATATAATAAATTGGAGAATCGTAACCCTAACATGATATTTTAAACATGCTTAACCTGTGAGCTTCAAAATTCAATAATGAACGAATGGGTTTAAAAATAAGGCATGTTATTTGTAATAAGCACAGAGATAATAAACCAGTATCATAATTCATAATAATAATATATAAAAAAAATCTTACTAACAATATATTTGGAGTGCTATTTTTGACTTGAAATTAATAATAGAGTTCATTTTATATCTGCTCTTTGTAATAACAAGCATATTTTGTCTATTTTGTTTGTAATGTAACATACTTTTGCTGTCTCGTGGTTGAAAGTGTGGTAAGATTAGGAATAGTGAAATGTAATAACTAGTTATACATTCTCTTAAATGTTTATATTGTCGTTTTTTTTTTTTATTTCATACACAGCTGTTACAAAGTTTGGGGTTGGAAATATTGTGAATTAAAGCTGAAAATTCTGTCATCATTTACTCACCATCATTTACTTGTTCCAAACTCATTTTTTAAGCTGTTGAACTTTAAAGAAGATATTTTGAAGACAGGTGTAAACCTGTAACCATTTACTTCCATAGTATTTGTTTTTCCTACTATGCAAGTCAATGGTTACAGGTTTTCAGCTTTCTTCTAAATACCTTTTTTGTGTTCAGCAGAAAAAAGAAACTCATAAAGGTTTTGCACCCACTTGAGGGTGAGTAAATAGTGAGTACATTTTTGGGTTAACTTTCTTTAAATATATATTGTTTCCTTTTCTTTTAAATACGTTTATTATTTTATAATTGTAATTTATTTGCAAAGTTGACCTTTTGTCTGTATTAGTTCAGTTTTTAGTATCACACAATAATCTAGAAATGATTCAATTATGCTGATTTGCTGCTTAGGAAACATCCATCATCAAACGCCACTCCTGTTCAAAGACCTTTGAAATAGTAAACATTTGTAACATTACAAAAGATTTACTGTCATTTTTCAAATAGCAAATTTATGCTTCACCACAGATTAAATGTAGCTATTCCTTAACCATTTTTGCTGGCCCCAAGCATATCCCATACTACTGTATCTTCATCTAATGTACTTGGCATATTTATTTGTATATTGCTCATATAGCCTTTTTTAATGCCTCTCATTACATATAATTTTCTTTCCTGTCTGAGCTATTATATTGATAAATGTGACTAAAGTCAGTAATTAATGTTTGTTTGCAGCTGATCATCGGTGGTTTGGGGAAGATCGATTTGAACGACTGGAAGGCCAACACACGGCTGAAGCACTGTGTGGCTGACAGCAACATCGTGAAGTGGTTCTGGCAGGCGGTGGAGTCGTTTGACGAGGAGAGGAGAGGCAGACTCTTACAGTTCGTCACAGGCTCCACACGTGTCCCTCTACAAGGCTTCAAAGCACTGCAAGGTGGCTAATGGAGAAGCCATTCGCACTTTTACTACTCTTGATAGATGACAGATTGTACATCCGATGTCAAGCTTTCTAGTCTTTCGCTATTGACTTGTTGTGTTGGCCTTAAGCCTAGTGATATATTTCCTGACCGCAAGAAAGTTATTAATCATCCCTGGTGTTATTATGCGCAGTTCCTTAGCGCATGCTGTTCTAATGAAAAGTTCACCCAAAAATAGTAGTGTTCATTTACTCACCCTCGAGT
Organism: Danio choprae; assembly: GCA_903798125.1. NCBI lineage: Eukaryota > Metazoa > Chordata > Actinopteri > Cypriniformes > Danionidae > Danio > Danio choprae. The sequence goes on from CAIGQW010000272.1 coordinate 6,143,392, forward strand.
GATTCTAAACATTTTGAGATTCTTTATTCTGTTAACTGCAAAAGAAGATGTTTTGTAGAATGTGGGAAACTTGGACATTCATAGTAGGGGAAAACATAGAATTAGAGTCAAGGGCTACAAGTTTCCATCATTTTTTTTCATTGTCTTTTGTGTTCAAAAGAAGAAAGAAACTAAAACAGTTTTGGAGCAATTAGAGTGCGAGTAAATAACAATTTAAATTTTGGGGTTAACTATCCCGATAAAAACACATTTCACACTAGGGCTGCACAATATCGGTATTTTGTATTGCATTAACTATTTTTTGCAACATAACATTTCCCATAGAAATATGGTGTTTTGTTATCTTCAATGTAATGATCATACTACAATAAACCAATACATATTCAATATTTTCTGATCTAATTAAATCTAATTGAGTCTATTTCAAGGTGCAACGATTTATACTTTAAAACTTTATGAATAGATGGAAAAACTCTTCAGATATTTTAGTCAGATTCTTATTTGCTGTTGTCATTTTCCTCACTTGTTTCTACTGCTATTAGTATTTCTTTTTAGCTCTCTTAGGCCCTTTAGGTTCACCTTTGGGTCATTCTAGCCAATAGCATAATCACACCTACTGTTGAGGCGGGCATCAATGTAGTAAGGCCCATCTAATTTGTATAAACAACCAATGCATGCAACACACAAATAAAATAAATGCATTTTATTGCACCTCTCTGTGATATGGATATTGGATGTACTATTATCATATTAACATTAATTTTTTGATCTAATGTGCAGCCCTATTTCACACATTCACACACTGAATAAATAATCAGGCTCAACTCTGCTGGATAATCTGAATGTTGAAGTAGTTTGTGTTCATGCTGACTTGTGTTGAGTGTGATGATATGGAGAACAGTGATAACTAGAATGTATCTTTGTAAGGTTCTACAGGTTCTGCAGGACCAAGACTCTTCACTATTCATTTAATTGATGCCAACACAGACAACCTGCCCAAAGCCCACACATGGTAAGATTTAGCTTGAAACTAATATGATGCTTAATGTCTGTTATGTTGTTTAAGTAATGGAAAAACACACTGCTAGTGTATGAGTCAATTTATGAGGAAACAAACTTTTGGCACACTATTTTTTTTAATGTGTGGAATAAAAATCATATTCTTTTGGTGTGAAGTTGGAACAAAAATACTATTGGGGTTAGTGGGGTCATCTAGAACTTGTACAGAAGGCCCTGAACACAATGAGTTTTTAATGAATTTAAAGCTAAAATAAAACTAAAACTAAAGGTCACTGGAAACGCATCATGAAATTTTCCTAACAAGACAGGAACTAGCAGGAATTAAAATGTATGTTGTCTCGTTATGGGCTCTTTTTGTTTGGAACTTATTACAAAGTTTAAACCACACAAATACATGATCTAGCTCATTTAAGGTCCGGGACACACCAAGTCAATAGTCGGCTAGTTGCTTTGTTGTGTTCCACAAATCACCTCTCATCGGGTTAATGTCAGATCAAGGTGGCCCGATTCAGAATGTAGAATTGGCCATTTGGTAATTCAGCAACGAATCAGATTGCAAGAACAAAGACTAAGGCCCAATCCCAATTCTACCCCTTAGCCCTTCCCCTTCCCCTTGGTGTCCCAATTCTTTTTATTTTGATGCCGTAGGGCTAAGGGGAAAGGCTAGATAGCCCTTGAAACAGATATTTTCCAGGACCACACTAAAAAAACACAAGAGCATACGATGACGTGTGTGAGTGTTGTAGTGGTGTCCCATTTCTTAGGGGTAAATTTTGAAGCCCTTCCCCTTCACACTCTCTTTCAAGGGCTAAAAGGTAGGGGTAATAAAATAGAATAGAATTGAGCCTAAAGTGATGCAGCCAATTAAACAATTTAAGTTGTGAAGGAAAAAGGAGCCAACTGTAATTTCACTACATTTGTCAAATATTTGCAAATGATATGGATCAGGGATGGGCAACTATGATCCTGAAGGACCACTGTCCTGCAGAGTTTAGCTCTAACCCTAATCAAACTCATTAGCGTGTTTGATTAGTGTTAGATCAAAACTCTGCAGGACAGCGGCCCTCCAGAACAGAAGTTTCCCATCCCTAATGTAACAGAGGGCAGCTAGCAAAGTGCTATGCAGCTAAACCTTACTCCTCTGACCTCTAAAGGTGCTCTAGTGACAGACGCTAGAGACCATGATCTTTAGCCTCCTTGTTAGAGCAACCGACTTCCATGCGAATAATTGCCGGTTCGATCCCAGCTCAGCACAGGTTGGGTGCAGAAGGACCGGTGGGTTACACTAATATTGGATTATTAGATTATCAAATATATTAACACAAGTGAAGCCCTACAATACAGTTTGTTTTTGTCGGTGCTAGTTGATTGGTGTCAGCTTGGTGTGTCCTGGCCCTAAATCTGAACAAATCTCTTTCCAAAATATTTATCTAATGTCTCTCATATTCTTTCAGCTTCAACCGAATCGACATCCCGCCTTATGAGTCGTACGAGAAGCTGTATGAAAAGCTCCTGACGGCCGTAGAGGAGACATGTGGTTTCGCAGTGGAGTGAGCGAGCGCTCTGTCCAGCCAGCCAGCAATGGCAGCAAAGCCACCAAACAGCCCCTGCCACCCTCTCACACCCCTCCCCTTCTGCAGGACAGACGGACTGGTGTCTCCCGACAGACTTTAGCATTACGCTGCAGCGGAGGGCAGCAAACACCCAAGGTGTTTCAACTCAATGACTAATGGTTTTGGCATTACCACAATGAGTTCCAGAGAAAATGTAGTTTCTCAAAAATGCAGTTCGTATCGTCTTTGTCACTGAAGCAGCAGGTTGATGCGCGAGTGTGTTTGTGCTGCAGTACATAGAGCCTCGCTGAGCCCGTGATCTACATGAAGTAGAGCTCACGTTTTTTTAGTCTAGGGGAGGATTTTAACACACACACACACACACACACACACACACTCAGAGCCTGTGACCGTTAAACCAGTTTACCTACAGAAAAATGTGTCTCGAAAGGACGAGGCTTACGTTGTCATGCTCAATGTATGTAAACGTCTCAAATTGTTTTCCTAATCAACTTTTCTTTTTTTTTTTTTTTTTGTGCTATAGGATGACATTTCAGTGGTATCCATTTCCTGTGCTCTTCAGTTCTCAATGTAGAAATTTTAACTCGATTGCTTGAAATGTATTGTTGAAATGATTATTACTATTATTTTTGTCTACGATCAAGAACCTGCTTGACGGCGAGTCTTAGTCCTGTTGTGGGAACTGTGAATGTACCAGCGCCCATGTGTTCATGTTGAAGCACAACCATCGTGTGCGGTCGAAACACCAAAAGCTCTCACAAAGTTACAGTATTTTCATCGCAGAAAGTCTTGTAACTTTTTTTTGTATTTATTTTTTTTATCCAATGAGCATTCTTCCGCTGTCAGCAAAACATTTGAATTGGAAGCATGTCACCTTCTCGATTGCTAAACTGAACTCGTAAGAAAATTGGATGGCGAATGCTTTAAAGAAGCTCTTTTTGTCCTTAATTTTGATGGACCCCGTTAATCTTTTCCAAATGATTATTATATGGTAAGCATTAACCGTTTTAACCTACCGTAAACTTGACTGTTATTTGCGTGTTTCTTTGATCAAAACCACTGCTTCGAGGAACATTCGGCACTTCCGCTGGCACATGTACGATCGGAGTGGACGAATGCTTGAACGTTTGGCTCCGAGACTCGGACGGAGAGGGTTTTGGTGTGCTGAAAGAGCAGGGAAGTGTTTTGGATTTCACTATGTAGTGCTTGACGTGCATGGCACCAGATTATTCTTTGTAAATGTAAAGGATGAGCCAACCTCATGGTGTTTCTTCAACCACTTTTGTCTTTTTTTTTTTTTTTCTTCTCCTAATTTTTTTAACCAATTATTTATTACCATGTAATGTCTTTTTAAGTATTGCTGCTATTACCATTATTCCATAGTTTTCAGAGAAAGCTGAGTTCTTGTGAAAGCTGTACACTAATCTCTTTTATTTTATGTATGAATCAAAGTATTTAAACCTGCTGCTGATTCTTCAGGAGGTTAAGAGGATCGGTTCGCCTGATCTTTCCCCTGGATGGAGTTGGCGAGTGATGTAGGCCGGGCCCCGGTGGTCATGTTCATATTTGTGATATATGCAATAAAATCCATCACCTTTATATTCTTGGTTCTGTCTTACAAAGTCTTTTTCCTCACTTAATGTCTATCAGATCGGTCGGGATGTGTCTTTGACGAGTGTGCAAAAATGAAGTTTTCCATTTTTCCAAAAGACCGTGAATGCCTACAGTGGTGAACCGTTTTTTTAAACTTGCATACAACACAAGAGAGGTGATGTTTAATGTTGTGTAATTGTGGGAATGGCTAGTGAGCTTGAAGATGAGTCTGGACTTTGCCTGAAGTTACAGTTGCTTTCATATTTCTCTAAGAAGAAGAAAAAGAAAAAAACTTTTTTTTTTTGTTCTCTCGAGTAATGTGACCAGTATCATCACTTTGTACAATTATTAGGTCCTGAGTGTCATTGTTTATTCGATGCAAGAGTAATGTAACTTACTATGTACTAAACATTTCTGAAACAAATTCAGTGTAAATAAGATTATATTAAAGAAACTAAATTGCAAATCACTTTTTCTTGCTCATTTCTTTGACCTTTATGTGTTTTTTTTTATTTTTGCTATGAACGTTAACAAAAGTTAGTCATCTGCCTGTGTCTTATTTCTTCTAAATAATATAGGAGGAACAGGTGAGAAAATGTTCTTTTGGCATTTGTGCTCTTGACTCAAAAGCATTGGTCTGTGCAAGAAGCCTAATTTACAACATTATTAACTTTTAAAGGGTTATTTCACCCATAAAAATGACAATTCTGTTATTAATTACTCCCCCTCGTGTAGTTTCAAATCCTGAGACCTTTGTTTATCTTCTGAACACAAATTATGGTATTTTAGAGTAAACCAGAGAGTTACCTCACCCTCCATAGACCACAAGGGTGCCGGGATGCTCAAAGTCAAAAAATGTTCCAAAAACAGTGTTGAAACAGTTTCAGCTAACAATTTTACGTTATTAACGCTTGTGTCGTGTTCACATCCCACTCCTTACTTTAGTGTTCCCGGTCAAAATTGACCGGTCTGTTTTAACCGATCTTAAATTAGCACAAAAAAAAACAACAAATTTCACCGCCTAATTTTTATTCAACATTTTTTACCTGTGAACAATGTCAAAGTAGTGTTTAACATGAATTTATAGAATTAGACTGTCAGTGTTCGTCCGCGTCATCCTCTGTTTATGTCATGTGCTTTCTTTGTCCTTCTCCCGCCACCGTCATTGTTAATCTGTTCCACCTGTATGCATCCCTCTTGTGTCATTAGCCTAATCATCCCCTCTACCATTTATACCCTCTCGTCTGTGTCCATTGTTGTCCGGTATTTTGATTCCTGTGGTGCGTGTGGTCTTGTGTCTGCCTGTCTTCCCTTATCCTGTATCAGTTCCTGTAAGTGTTAATAAACCCGTTTTTGTAATGTTCATCCTTCTCCGTCTCGTCATGTTATCCTCCGCCCT
>CAIGQW010000272.1:6148987-6159674 GCA_903798125.1 Danio choprae
ATGTTCATCCTTCTCCGTCTCGTCATGTTATCCTCCGCCCTCCGGGCGTTACATAGACAAAATAACTGTAGTGAAAGTACCAATAGGCACTGAAAATGTTTACAAAATGAACAACAGATGACAGAAATCAAAATACTACCATTACCAATAGACAGCTCGCTAAAATAATTAGCTCAGGGTCTGACCAAAGAAATTGAAATGTTAATCCATCTGAATGATTTATCAACCAGCAAAGCACAAACAAAACTGTCCTTTCCTGTGTACCGAGTGCTCGAATTGTCATTCAGTCCTTCAATTGGACTATATTAGTGTACTAATGTAGGGAATAATGACTGAGGGAATGGATGGTGAGTACACAAAACTAGCACTAGTTATATTTTGGTCATTTTTGAGTGAGATGCTAATGGTCTAATCCAATAAAATAATTGATGCTAAGATAAAAGTGCTCCTGCTAGATGGATGACTATAGTCTGGATACTCATTCATTTCCTATGGCGGTCACTTTTGACCGGAACACCACAGGTGTAACAAGGTTGATTAAAACACTCAAAATTCAATGAAAGAGCTTTTATATGTTCAAGTGCATAGTGTGGAGGATATCATAAGGCCTTGAGGCAGTCAGATGTAAAACACAATATTTATGAGCGTTTTAAGTTGTAAATCGGTCAGATTTGACCCGAACACGACAGGAAGGTTAAAAAAGTGAGTAACTGTAGAAATGGCCTAAAATTATGAACCTTAATTTTAAGCCTCTTTGGGCATATTGCTTTTATATATTCACATGACAAACAAGATGGTAAGTATTTTGTAAGCAAGAACAAACCTGATTATTATTCTGGAGGAAAATACAGGAAAGCTTGTGCCATTATGTCAAATGAAAAGTTTTTTTGTAATCTTTTAATAATTATAATAAAAGCTTATTACTTTTGGATTTCTTTAACCACCATAAAATGTGTAATTAAGCAAACAGTAGTAAACTGTAGGAAAGCAGCATTAAAATAACTTGTCTCCGCTAACTTCGTTTCCACCATTAAAAGTGTCTGGAAAATCAAAGCAAATAAAATCACCTGCAATGTCCTTGGAGTTCTTCCCTGCCCCGCAGTTTCCTGAAAGCATTTTTTGAAATGATATTCATGGAGAAATCTCATCAGACAGAAGAGCATTGCCAGCTTGAGAGAGTTGCAGTAATAAGACTATATGAAGAGATGTTATAAAGACCCGAGTCCTAAATCTGAGGGTTAAAACTCGAGCCAGAAGACAATGACTCTCACATAAGTGTAGGTGTTCTTCCAGATTATTGCTTCAGTTTCTGTAATGAGATCAATGCAGATCTTTGCTGGAAGCATCAGGCTGATGAAGACCAGAGCTTGGGTTTGGCAGAGGAACTGTGGAAATCTCTCCTCATGGGCTCAGACAACCTAAGGGCACAAGAGATCTTCTTCAGTCTATAGAAGATGTAAATATAAAATGAGTTATTTTAAGAAGGTCCTGACATCCAAATATAACTAAAGACATGTTACAGACGCATGATGATATAGACAAAAAATAAAATACATGAATTGATTTAATGAGCTTTCTAAACCAATCAGCTGCCTGTAGCCTGAAGAAATCTGGAGCTTCTGTTCTTTGTAGGGAAGTTTTGTCACTTAATGCATTGATAATGTCATATGAAGGCAAATGAGCTACAGTTTGTTAAAAAACACAGCAAGAAGGTCGCTGGTTCGAGTGTTCAACCCTCATGGTCACTATGGAAAACTGCAGTACATGATGCCTGATCTGGGGAACTAAGAGCAAGCCCATACCAGTCTGCTACCTCTCACCGTGGGCAACTCCAGAGTAGAAGAGAGTCCAAGTTCAAGTTGTGAGTAGAAGTTGAGTTCCCGAGCCAAACTATATGTGGAGGTGAAACTGACTGTTTCTAGTTGGTACCGTTCAACCTCCCATACAACCTCCCTCCCAGTGAGGTGACATTCAGTGTCCCAAGAGTTAGTTTCTGTGTCCAAGGATCGGGTCGTCATGGCCCTGGCCTTAAACCACTGCCCAATCCACATGACTCCTCCTGCAGGAGGATGGTCCCACGTCTTTCCCTCGGGCTTAGCCTGGCCGCGTACCATGGGAAATAATCCGGCCACCAGGTGCTCACATGCGAGCCCCAACCCCAGGACTGACTCCAGGGTGAGGCCCCAGTTGCACAATACTGGGTGGCTTCATGGTCCTCCATTTAATTGTGCTCATGAGGGTTTTAGAACCAAACTTAGTCAGACCTGTCACCTAAGACCTTTTTGCCTTTTAGCCTCCGACAACATAGCTCCTAGGATCATTCAGGCACTCAAACCCCTCCATCAAGATAAGGTGGTTTAAGTTTCATTGCTAAAAGTTCAAACACTGAAGAGCAAATCCACCGAAGCGCAGCTCCTCAAGTCCCGATCCGAGCAGGCCAGTGGCAACAGTGGCGAGGGAAAAAAAAACTTCACCAATTGATGAAGTGAAGGGGAAAAAAAACCTTGAGAGAAACCAGACTCTGTTGGGCACTACCATTATTCTTCTGGCCAAACTTCCTGTGTGGAGCTGCAGTCTAGGCGCCGGAGGCTGAAGAAGCTGGACGTCCATCGTGGAGAATTTGCAGGTGTGGGTAGGGCACTGGCGGGAGGTCAGGCAGGATGAAGCATAGACTCGTTTGCCACTGTGGCCTTTCAGGTCTTTACAGGTCTTGGATCGCATCAATGGCACTGCATAGTCTGTAGGGGCCTCGGGATGAGTATCCCCAGGTGGAAATAGAAAATAAAGAAAATATTTAGCGTAGCTGCTGTTCATAGTGTATTTAAACCAGATGCAAAAATGGATTGTTATAGATGAAAATAGTTATATAAACAAGCATATATATATATAAGCATATGAGAGTTTCCAACACAATGTCTGGTGCATTAAGACAGGAGGAGTGTGTTCTACAGATGGTTGTCAAGCCAGCTCACCTGTGTAGATCACACTCATGCATCATACCGTTATGCAATACATTGAGTGTATGCTTTCCTAATTACGTTTTAACTCTGCACTGCTTCTACTCCACATTGTTGTACTCTGCTTATTGTTGTACTTAATTACGGCCACAGTTGGAGAGCAGAGGAAATGTCCCATTCCGTGTGAGTACTATGAAGGACACAGAAGGTGAATTATAGAGATACTTTATATCCGCCACTGCAGTGGAATCAATACAGCATATGACAAAAATGCAGCACTTGCAATGAAATAAGATTGTGATTTAGTCATCCAGGCAAATGCAAGTTTTCAAAAAGAATTTCTTGTCTCTGCAACTAATAATTCCTCAACATTCATTGCAGGAAAATAATTTTCATTGAAATACTCTTATATGTTTCATAAATCATCTAATATGCTTCCTGTAATGCTCAGAGAAGTTGCTTTTGAAATTCTGTTAGTGCTGAAAACATCCTTTGACAAATAGACTCGGAAAGGACATATTTGTCTCCTAATGAAATGCTTGCGTGGTATTTCTGCATTTGAAAAGAACCAGAGCTGCTTTTAAGATGTTTTGAAGCATCTTTGAAGCCCTTGTGGCTGTAGTTCAATCAAAGTGTTTTACAGTAAATCAGATGTCTTTTTTCTCTCCGCATCCTAACCACAGCTTTCTGAAAATGCGTAAACAACACACATATAGGCATACTCGTAAACAAGATATGTTGCATTTGCAGAACAATGAGCTCTGAAGGGCAAACGGATGATTATTTTCAATGCATTGGACAAATGAGCTGTCTGCTCCCTGCTGATATAATGTTATCTCCATGCACATGAATTCAGGTGCTCGGGACTCCTGAAAAGCTGATTATTGTGCAGAAATGACAGGTCTTCGTGTAGCGGTCACTGACAGTGCCAGCGGGATATTTCTGTGTGCTTACTGGCAGACATTGGAGTGAGAATCAAGGCCACTGAAAGAAATTTGTGCTCATTTCACTGGCTGTTCTTACACTTTCAATTAGACCAAAACAATGTATATCCATGGCCTGCTATTTAATAGCCTTTTAGCTGAAATGAAAATAGGGTTGTCTTAGAGATTTGTGTAATATGTTTATGAGAATCCATTTTAGACTTTTTACAATAAACACACATTATAGTTAATGTTATATTAGAGGTTTCAAACTTTAACTGTAATATTAAAAATATTTAGCCCACCATACATAAACTTTATGTCAATATTTCTGGGAAACACTATTTTACAATAATAAATCTATCATTTTAAAGGCACAATATTTACGATTTGTTTCCACTCAAATCAAAAAGCCATTAGAACATATTATATATTGTTATATATTTTGCTGATTTGTGTACAGGTACTTGCATTATCCCAGATGTTTCAAAGAATCAAGAGAAATAAGCCGTTTTAACTAGTGACAAGGACCGTGTCCTATATTGCCCTGCTAATGATGTCATTCTCTCTCAATTTCGTATTTGATGACCGATCGCCTAAGATGGAAGGCTCAGAGTGATCATAAATGAAGAGCCATTTGGGGGCCGTAAAGCTGGCTCTTAGGGGAGTCGAGCCAAAAGAGCCTAATTTACCATCACTCCAGTATGTTTACTGCACACAGAATACAACTTCTACATATATCTTCATTTAAATACAGTTGGAGCATTCTAGGTTTTGCATTGTTTGACATGGCCACATCCTGCTGCCAACAGTTTCTGTCACTTATGTAGTCAGAGATCGTCGGAAGTTGCTTTCTTTCCATTTAAATGATTGGCTGCTTTCCACTTTGTCTCTGCGTATCGCTGGTAGTGTAAACAGGGTTTTGGTTTGATGTGAATGTGTGCCCTCTGGAGCAGAAAATTACATGTGCCTTTAAAGGTCTGAAATTTAGGCCTTTTTACAAGATGTAAAATAAGGCTTTTGTGGCTCCAGAATGTGTCTGTGAAGTTTCAGGTCAACATAATATACCCTGTTGAAAATGTCAATTTTTTGGTCAGAATGAATTGTGTTTTGTGCCTGTGCCTTTAAATAAAAATGAGCTCTAGTCCACTCTTGGGATATTTCGCTTCAGAAAAAAGATAGCAGACACAAAAAACATAGACCCACAGTCGCAAATACTACAGTAAGATGAATGAGCCACACACAAACGCCGCTACAACATTAGTGCTCATGCGTACGCACACGCACACACACAAAAAAACAAGCACGTATAAAACTTTGCGCTGTTTTTGTTCATCTATTTATGGTAGATCTGACAGGATGCCACCAAACAGTTAAATATGCTGCTGTATAGAGATCCACTATAGCTAAGTTACTGTACAAAGTATATCTGATTTAACATCCACAAACTGGGACTCCTCTTGTGTGATTGAAGCCTTCCCGTTTATAGTTATGTATACTATGCAGCCATGCTGCATTCCAGGCCATTCCAGGTGGTTATGACCATAACTATAACCATTCCAGGTGGTTATGAATTACGTAGCTCAATAGTATAGTTTAAAATGCTTTAATAATACAAAATGTGGGGCCTCACAGTGGAGCAGTGGGCGCAGTTCGAGCCTCGGCTGGGTCAGTTGGCATTTCTGTGTGGAGTTTGCATGTTCTCCCCGTGTTCACGTGGGTTTCCTCCGGGTGCTCCGGTTTCCCCCACAAGTGAATTGGGTAAGCTAAATTGTCCGTAGTGTATGTGTAATAAATACATGCTATTCTAAATTCCAGAAATGTGTAACATAAATTTATAATTAATAAAAACCAAATAACAATCATCATTAGTCATTAGATTATCATAATAATCATTAGAGAATTAATAATTTATTGGTATTTTTATGCCTACTAAACTCAATAACTTTCATAATGTAAAAGTTAGCAAATTCTGGTAAAGATTTTTTCAATTATTCAATTAAAAATTACATTTTAAATATTATTTATTTAGGTGATAAACTCATGAAAATGACAACTCTGTGCCTTTCTATAGTGTAAATATCTGTAAGTAATACCATGATTTGGGTAAGCTAAATTGTCCGTAGTGTATGTGTGTGAATGAGTGTGTATGGATTTTTCCCAGTGATGGGTTGCAGCTGGAAGGGCATCCGCTGCGTAAAACATATGCTGGATAAGTTGGCGGTTCATTCCTCTGTGGCGACCTCAGATTAATAAAGCGACTATGCCAAAAAGAAAATGAGTGAATGAATAAATTCAATAACTTTGTAAAGTCAAAATCACTTTAAAATGTGAATTGTAAAAATTGAGGTTTTTCATTTATTAGGTTTAAAGTTAGAATTTTTCTTTTTTTGATGCCTAATTACTATTTTAAGTTCATTCACATTCATAATTTTACTTTTATCCCTTTTAAATATGAATCATAACTGTAGTCATTTTAATACTTAGTGAATAATTAATATTTTATGGTCATTTGTAGTAAATAGTTTGCCACAATTCGGCTACTTTAATTTGTAATAACAAACTTAGTCGCAACTTGTTATTTATTGTTTCTTTCTAGGGCAAGACTGCATTATTTCTCCTCTGTGAAATGTGCCACTGCGCAACAACAGGCTTTTACGCACCGAGTAAAATCATTTCTTGTGCTCCAGTATATGTGATGCAGTGCGAATAATAGATCCGAGTGATTCTCTTAACCCCACCCACGAACGCGAGGCTGTGGTGAAACCATCACTCCGTCTGGACCTGCAGACTGAGAAGTTTGAAGCGCGTTGGTGAGGATGCGGCACACACTACATTTAACACCATTAGGCTGCTGTGCATTTAAGTTTTAGAGTGACATCCGGAAATTACTCACTTATAGATTGAAAGTGACTGTTTTGGATAATGGAGATTTAATGAAACGCCGAAATTATATAGGCTATATCATATTTTTAATAGCAATGCTCTTTTACCAGTAGTTCAAATGAAGTTAATTCACCGAGGACTGAAGTGAAGCTGTTTTGAAATGGAAGCAGATGATCCTCTTTCTTTGAGAAATCGGATGAACATCTCGGCGGCTTTTACCAACATCTCACCAACAGTCGCAGGACCCGCCGAGCGCGCACCCGCGTCCTCTTACGACATGCTAATCACATTCATACTCGGCACAATTTTAAGTATCATGTGTTTGGTGGGCATAACTGGAAACGTTTACACCTTGATCATCGTCAACACCTCCGTGCGCGTAACTGGATCGATGTATGTCTACATAGTAAACTTGGCTCTGGCGGACCTGCTGTACCTCTCCACCATCCCGTTCGTGGTCTGCACGTATTTTGCGAAAGACTGGTACTTCGGCGACGTCGGATGCCGCCTTCTTTTCAGCCTGGATTTCGTCACCATGCACGCGAGCATCTTCATCCTGACCGTCATGAGCACGGAGCGATATCTGGCCGTCGTGAACCCGCTCGACTCCTTCGGACGCTCACGGCGTTACCGACGCGCGGTCACTTTTCTGGTGTGGCTTTTCTCCTTCATCCTGGCTTTGCCGTCCATGATCTTGATCGACCTCAAGATAGACGTGCACAATGGAGTGGAGAAGCGCATGTGCCACCCGACCTGGCAGATGACCGCGTACCGGGTGTACCTGACCGTTTTATTCAACACCTGCATTTTGGCTCCTGGATTAATCATTGGCTACCTCTACCTGAAATTAGCCCGTACTTACTGGCTTTCTCAAACCTCAGTGTTCCCCTCTAGAGAGCTTAAGAAGTGTCCTAAGCAGAAGGTGTTATATATGATCTTCACCATAGTTCTGACCTATTGGGCGTGTTTTTTACCTTTCTGGTTGTGGCAGTTGCTCAGTATCTATTATTACGCGCACGGGGGACTCTCCAGCTATACTGTTGTGTACATTAACTTCGTTGTGACTTGTTTGGCGTACAGTAACAGCTGCATCAATCCTTTCTTGTACACTTTGCTGACGAGGAATTATCAGGAATATGTGAGGGACAGACAGAAAAACAGCACCGAGTTTAAGAAGACTGTCAGACTGTCTTCGCAAAGGTCTTGGTCTCTTTTAGGTGGAAACAGTTCTGTAATACTGTGACTAATACTCGCCGTAACAGCATTCTGGATACTTACTGCAAAGCTGGATTTTTTAAAATTATAGTTGACCTAAAGATGAGATGAGAAGATTTTTTTTAAGTGAATAGTTACCGGTTTCCAACATTTTTCAAAATATCTTCTTTTGAAGATGACTTGGCTGAATAAATGATGACAGAATTTATTTTTTTATTTTTTATATCTATCTCCTCAAATATGAAAGTTGTGCAGTGATGTTGATTATTCACTTACCTTTTACTCGACCAAAGCATATTTTACTGGGACGAAACACAAATCACACTGATCAGACCACATATTAGCCTCATGTAGCCTAGTTATTGTATCCATTTTCTTTCTGCATCCCATGGTGCTTATCGCGAGCACATTATGGAAGAAACATCTGTAAACAGAAGATTATTGTTAATTTTCCCTCCTCAACGATCAAACATTAAAGCAAACTTGAAAACGTAAAATGATTGATAAATTCGCTACTGCCAGAGCATGAATAATAATGATAAGCTCAAAAGTTTGTGTTTGTTAGCAGAAACATTATGGATAATTCTTTATTTACTTTATATTTCTTGGGTATGTTATACGAACATACATTTACACAAAAAATCAATAGCGGAATAGCTATCATATTTTATCTTTATAATAACTTTTAGGTTGCTACAGAAAAAGCTTCATGCATTATTCTGGAAACATTACTTTATGGTTGTAAAGTGACGCTTTAAAAACTATTAGGAACTCATTAACTAATGTTTTGTGTTTATTTGGGTGTTTATACAGTAGGAAGTACATTAAATGTCTCATAGACATATGAAACACATGATCAGCGGAGAATCGTTTTGCACTATTTCTTTTTTTATTGCGCATCTAGGGGTCAAAGATGGGATGTCCCATTTTGCTATCCACATTAAATGAAATGTACTGAATTGGTGTTATATAGAAATCATATAAAATGCAAGAAATGTGCCTGCTTTGTTGTTTCTAATAACTTCAGTAAAAATAAAATGGGTAAAATATTTTTCTTTTGTCATTCAGTGTAACAACATGCATAAGTGAAGCATTTATTTTGACGTGTATTTAAAAAAAAGTATGAAATTAACTTTCGAATAAGTAATCATGCTTAATTTTATTCATTCATTCATTTTCTTTTCGGCTTAGTCCCTTTATTAATCTGGGGTCGCCACAGCGGAACGAGCCACCAACTTATCCAGCATATGTTTTACGCAGCGGATGCCCTTCCAGCTGCAACCCATCACTGGGAAACATCCATACACACACATTCACACTCATACTCTACAGACAATTTTCTTTCATTCATTTTCATTTCGGCTTAGTCCCTTTATTAATCTGGGGTCGCCACAGCGGAATGAACTGCCAACTTATCCAGCATATGTTTTACGCAGCGGATGCCCTTCCAGCTGCAACCCATCTCTGGGAAACATCCATACACACCCATTCACACTCATACACTACAGACAATTTAGCTTACCCAATTCACCTATACCGCATGTCTTTGGACTTGTGGGGGAAACCGGAGCACCCGGAGGAAACCCACGCCAACACGGGGAGAACATGCAAACTCCACACAGAAACGCCAACTGACCCAGCCGAGGCTCGAACCAGCGACCTTCTTGCTGTGAGGCGAACGTGCTATCCACTGCGCCACCGTGAGGCCCTGCTTAATTTGATTGTATTTTAAATCATTAAAAACTTCTTGCTGACAAAAATCGCTAAAACATAGTGGTTTGAAGGACAGAGGGAAAGTATTGCAATTTACAAAAGGACAATTATTTAGTCATTTAGGGCTGCAGTGTGATCCTTCAATAAAAACTTTTCATTTATAAAATATTGTTACACTAAATGACACATTTGTGGGTGTCCTGTAAGCCATCGTATAATATTTTTTCTTTTTGTTTTCCTTCAGAAAAATATCAGAACATTCTAATCCTGAAAAATTAGGCTGCACTGTTAACAATTTCTGTAAATTACACAGCATTTGACTGAACTGTATTTTACTGTAGGGCAGTTATGCAGTATCTTACTGTATTTTAAAGTTGCATTGTAAAAATTACTATATGTTTTACAGTAAAGATATACATACAATTCTGTAAATACATATACAGCAATGGTAAATCGTGCTGTTAATACAGTATTCTTGCTGTAATTGATTTACAGTAAGTTACTGTGGAACTGCTGACCGTAAATTACTGTAGATTCTACAGGAAATTGTTAACAGTGTGTATTACATTTTTATGCTTGAAAACCATTTAATCTTTGAACCTTAAAATATACGATCAGTTCAGTATATGTAGATTTTAGTAAAATCTAATATAAATAAAAAATTTAAATAAATAGCAACAGGGTGTTTAACTGTTGAAAATAATGTGGAAAATGTCTGCAATTATAAACAAAGAGGCCAATGTGCAATACAGCAACTGACACGTTAAGCTTAACATTAAGTTTATGTTTATTTCAAATCACACATTACTTGTAATGTCATTTTATTATTATATTTTTATATGCTTTATTAAAGCCTAGTTTATACATTTTTGTACTTTTTATTGCAATTTAGTCATTCTGTGAATTTTCTATGATATTTAAACAACAGAAAGTATATTATGTGCTTGAATTGCTCATGATGATTTCTTTTCTCTGTTGAACACAAAAGAAGAT
>CAIGQW010000272.1:6164674-6178896 GCA_903798125.1 Danio choprae
GTTCATTCCGCTGTGGCGACCCCAGATTAATAAAGGGACTAAGCCGAAATGAAAATGAATGAATGATATATATATATCATGGGTATGAAACTGTATTTACATTTTTCATTTAAAGCTTATTAGATTTGAAACAAGAGAAATTTGTAATCTATAAACTTCTAAACACTGCAACATTTTCATTTTTTTTCTTTTTGATGTGTCCTCCACTGGTTTTAGTGAGACACATTGGCATCAATACATTGATAAAATGGGCTTGTTTGGGACCTTATCATGATAAGATTACACACAGAGGTATAATTTTGCTGTTTTGATATATGTGACATTCATGTTTTTCTTTCATGTTGTGGTGTCTGGATGGTTTAATGACATTAATTGTAAAAGACACAAAACATCATTTACATATTCTGATATTCCTATGCCTGCTGAAACAGCTATAAGAAATGAGAAGAAACAAGATGCAACAGAGACGTTTTCGACAGAGTTCACAGAGGTCAAGGAAAAATTACTGAAGCTGGTCAGTTTTTTGCTTACAATACAGGAGGACATGGTTCAGTTGACACTCCTATCCAATTACTACAACAGAAGACTGGAGGAGGCTTGGAAAAGGCATCTGCAGAGGAGGATGTTCTTCACCAACTAGGAGCTATGACCCTGGAAGAGAAGACCCTGGGCGAACTCCCCACACAATGATTAGCAAATGGTTTGCTATGCTTAATTGCAGTTACTAACACAAGTATCCTATGAATGTAGAAAATAATAACTGAACAACAAGTGTATGAACCTAGAGGATTATCTTTGCTTTAGAAAACAAAGGGATTTCTTTTAGATTTTTGAGTTGTTTAACAGTCAGCATTGTAGAAACAGTGATAAGTATATATCCTCAGTCTAATTTAGAAGGCACATCTGTGTTCATGACCATGAAAAGCTGGAGCATACAGCATGCTTAACCAGACTTCTTTATATTGTAAGATTTAGGCCCCTTATTCTCAATTGAAAATGAGGTAAAGGATTGTGTTTTGTTCTTGTATTTGTTTTATTAACCTTTTCACTGGATTCATTTTGTTAATAAAAGTGTATTTTTATTAATCTTCTTTCTGGAGTGGACATTTAATTCATTTGCAGAATCCATCAAGATACTTTGTGGTAAGTTATGTATCTAATTATTCCTTGAAAGACATTAGAAAGGAAGTCCTAAACAAAATTATGACTAAGAAATATAGTAAAGAGAGGATCCTGGTACTTTATTTAATTAGGGTATTAACTAAAAGCATCCAGCCTGGAGCACCTGCCCTTTTTTCTCTCTGAGAAAAAGTGCCACTTCACTTCGCAAACATTTTTATAAAACTCTAACAAAAAAGAAACAGCCTAACTGTAGTTTCCATGGGTCACTTTGACATTAATTCCAGAACTTTGGTGTCATTTAGAAAAACACACTGAATTTGACAGACAGACTGAATTTGTTAAACAACTGTCCATTGTTCAAAACATTGCATTATGTATTAAAATAATTTAAAACAACAACACCAAAACTTGAAGTGATAGAGCCAATGGTTCAAAAAATAAATCATTTATCATGAAATACCACAAGGACATACGCTTGATGTAGTTGTTATTAGAGAGAGAACTACATATGCAGTGTAATCTAGCTATAAAATGTATTGATGAAATATGATCTAATCACAACATACTAATCAAAAATCACAACAACAAAAACAATATACAGTAAAACTTCAGTATTTCCTTGTCACATATAGGCTAATGAAATAAACCTGGTAACTTGCGTTTAAAGGGTTTGGCTGTTGTTCTAGTGACCTTGCAGTTTCCATTAAACTTCAGAGAAATTCATTTGTGAATGGCTGACAGAGGTCATATAATACAATAATAATAATAATAATACAGTCAAAATTGTAGTTTGAAATGGTAACATAATACATCTTAAATTGCGTTCATGAACTAATAATCTTAAGTCTAGCCTTTATGTGCGTTGTATCTAAGTAATTGAAAAACAGTTGGGATTTAGAAACAATGTGCACTTTGATCATCAATTGAGATATTTAAACATTAGTCGTGTCATTTTTAAACACAGTAATGACAGAAAACAGAGACATCTAGAGGACAAACGCGAATGAACAACGGATGACGAAAAGAACTACAACCCCCATATAGACCCATCCTCTTCGGCTCCTCCCTCTTGTAGGACGCCTTTGCGTCAGACGTCATACTGGCTTGTTTTGGCCGTTTGTGTCGATATCCGGCGATCAAACGCTGTCGATGTGCTGGATATTGTGACTGAGAGGTACGTGCGATTCCTGAAACAGTTTTCATGTGTTGAAGTCTTGTAGGTGCTTGTTTATCCTCGCCCTTCAGTTGAGGTGAAATACCCGGCTGAGAGTGTAAATCTGTCTTGTTTAAGTGATGTCAGCTGGCGAGGAGGGTTA
This sequence comes from Danio choprae, assembly GCA_903798125.1. Classification (NCBI taxonomy): domain Eukaryota; kingdom Metazoa; phylum Chordata; class Actinopteri; order Cypriniformes; family Danionidae; genus Danio; species Danio choprae. Next base: position 6,167,113 of record CAIGQW010000272.1, read on the forward strand.
ACGCCAAACTGCTAGCTGAGCCTGGCTAGGGAGTTTAGCGAGTGTTGATTTGCTTGTTTCTTCTGCCCTTTTGTACAACTGACTACTTCAGCGATGGCTTTATTTTAAAAGAGCAAGAAAAACGCCTGATCAAATCCTCAGCGCAAAACAAGCTATTCTCGGCTGACAATCCACTGGAATTAACTGATTGTTTCGAAACATAGTGTGCTGACTACTTAGAAAGCATGCTTGCGTGTTATAGGCACAGCCGATCCGAAACATCATAGATAAACAACACAGGAAAGTAAATTAAATGGCTGCTTAGAGAGAAATGCATTGACAGCTGTGGTTTTTAAAAATAAGCCGGCATATTCATCAAGGACATCAACTCTTTTACTTTCAACTTTCAAATTCCCGTGCTGTATATAAACTCAAGACAGTTACTAAGGTAAACTTGGTTTTATATTCGCACGTTCAGACTTTCTCCTTAATAATATAATTTCAGTAAAGTAACTTATTTGTCAATTCTAAATAGAGGAATAATATTAGCAGCCAGTGACTATCAAAGTACAACATGGTTTACAGTCAATCAAATAGTGTTAACGTTGTTTTGAAGTCATACTTGTATGCAATTTCAAACCGAATATTCAAAGTATCATGGTAAACAATATATGGACCGTGTCACAAGTTGTCACTGGCTGAATGTGTAAATATAAAACCAACTTTACCTCAATAAGCCAATTACAGGTCCGGAATGTGGTTTGAGTCTCTCATTCTAGGATGCTAATAGTCATATTTGGAAACTATGTAGTGGGAAATGGGATGTACGAGTTTAGTGCACAACTAAAGGTATAGTTCACTCGAAAATTAAACTTTTTGGTTAATTTATTAACCCTCGGTCAATCTAAGATGTAGGGCGGTTTGTTTTTCTTATTTTTGAATTTTAAAGAAGAATTTTGGCTGACACTGTTCTGACGGAGTTTGCATGTTCTCCCTGTGTTCACTTGGGTTTCTTCAAGGTGCTTCAGTTTCCCCCACAGTTCAAAGATATGGGGTATAGGTGAATTGGATAAACTAAATTGGCCATAGTGTATGTGTGATTAAGATAATGTGTGGGTGTGTCCCAGCACTGGGAGTTGCATGATTTAGTGCACTCTCTATCAGGGCTAGGTTGTGACAGGAAGGGCATCCTCCACCGCTGGTAAAACAAATGGCAACCCCTGATAAAGCAGGGACTAAGCTGAAGGAAAGTGAGTGAATGTTCTTGGTGATTCATAAAATGCAGATTTATGGCTCTCAGCACTAAAAGTGAAATAAAATTTTTAACTATGACTAACAGTATGTTGTGCTCTTATAAAGCAAAATCTGTGCAAATAAATTTGAATTTATCATTATCATTAATCTACTGTCTTCTGTCAGTGATGTACAAGTGGGTATAAGCTGAAGTACCTTTTCATTAAACCCCCCCCCTCCCCCCTCATTCTCTTGTAAACACACAGCGTCAGCTTGGAGGTATTTGACAGTTGTGCTCCTGGATGCTGCAACCTTTATATAAAACATTTGTAGACAAACAGGGTCAGTCCATTTGTGAGATTGTACCCACTTGTATCCCATTATGGAACCGGATACTTCTGATCCAGACTTTTGTGAATGCGCTCAAGAACATTTGATGAAGCTGTCAATTATAGGTTATAAATAATTGATGATGTAATCAGAAGGAATGTGGCTCTGAAGTGTCTTGTCTTCAGAATCATATTTATTATTTTTGTGTGAGTTTTTACCCAGGTAAGTGGGTACCCAGTTGTGTTTTTACCCTGGTATTTAATTTGAGCAAATTCTGAGTTCAAGAAAGTGTATTGACATATATTTGCTTTGATATCTAAAATGTTAAATATTACTGTCACTTAAGCTGTTTTTAAACCTATATTTTTAAATAAATTAGGGATGCACAGTATTGGAAAAATCTGATATTGTGTATTTAGATTTTCTGTGATATATTTTGAATATGGAATATATATTTATATGAATGCAATTTCACCAGATGAGTTGAATGGCTGTATTCGGAAAGAATTGATTAGTTTAAATTAATTGGGATGATTCTGTAGTTTGCTTGAATGATGCTTAAAATATAATGAAAAAAAAACTCCAAGCATAGATGAACACAATAGAGCAAATGTCAATTTTCTCACAGCTGATTGGTCTAGTTTTGATTTACGATCCCTATCCCAGCATTAAAACTGCTCTGTAGCAGGGCAGCCATGTAGCATAAGTTACCATGGCGACGAAACCCAATCAAAACCAACCCACCTTCTTGAAAAGTCAGAGTTTGCTCAAACTTAACCTCCAAACCGGCCTTGTGCAAAAGCTCTCTGCTTCTAATTATTTGCCTGCTGCTGCAAGAATAAGTGGGTGGAGCTAAACGGGCAGTAATGATCATCTTTTGTAAAGGCAGAGATTAGCCAAACTATTACCAAATAAAGAGGCACATTCCACAACCTGTCATTTTGGCAGATTGACTTTATTCGAGGCTGTTTTATAACTAATGATAAAGTTTTGAGTTCTGAAACTTATAGGATGTTTTTTTTTATAGTTCAATGGCTTCTTGTATGTCAAAAGATCAATGGAATTTTGATTTGTTGGTTCACTTTAATGGTGCTTTAATGTTAAGTCTTTGACGTTGGCTTGTGCTTCTCGTTTCAGATTCCTGTGTGTGCATGGGTGTTTGTGTGAGAGGGAGACGTTGGACGACTCAGGGAGTCTGTGTGTCTTATCATGGCTGACGGGTCCAGTGATGATGATGTCATCCACCTGGCTAGTTTCAACACCCATCGCAGTCAAGGTACTAACACCACCGTGGCTTTATCTTACATTTCATCTTTTTTAATGCAATAGTAGTAATCTGGAAATCCTGACAGTTTTTTTTTTATTCATGTTGGTTTATTTGGCAGCTAAAAGGGTTAGGACTAGGACGTCCTACATAACCATATCCTCATCATCGGATTCTGATGATGAACCTGTTAGGTTTGTACCAAATGGCCCTGTTGTGGTCAAGGATGATGAAGAGGAGGAAGAAGTCAGCATCTTGGAGGTAACTGCAGCTATTTGTTTTTATTAATAAATTTTTTTTTGTTTGCATTATTGACCATATAACAGTGCTCTCCTGTCTATTACATGGCTACTTATTCAATCAGTAGAAAAGTAACCAAATAACAAACAGTTTTTTGTTATTTTTAAGTCACACTGTGCAAGTGTGTGCTTAATGTATAAATATTAATGAACTTATATTATGATGTGAGAAGAAAGAGACCACAAAGCCCTACAAGAGATAGAAAAATTGTAAATCTACTATTATGTAAAGGTATTTGACCACAGAATGCCACCTGGTGTGAAATGTTGTACTGCTGTGAAGAACTTTCTGAAGGAAATGTACTTAACAAAATGTATTTAACAAAAGCATGGACAGCAACTAGAATAGCATAATGGTATAATGTGAGCTACATTTTATACATAAAAAGCCTGTTAAAAGTGCACGCCATCAGTTACCTGGGTAACAACATTTGCATTTTACATATAAACATGGAGAGGAAAAGGTAAAATGTGCCTTTTATGTTTTAGTATACAACATTTTTGAATATATGATCATGAATATTACCACTTGTCTCTGTTCAGGACACATTACACATTTCATTCAATTTGATTCTATTAGTGATTTAACTTACTAATGGTTTCTTAATTATAAGCTAATTGTGATTACCCTAAAGTAAAATATATTTTAACTTTAAAATGTAGTTATTTTGTGTGGCGTTGCACTGAGATAGATATACAAAAACGGAAAGTTTGAAAACGTTTGTCTGTTGTTTTGTCATTATTTTGTTCAGATTGTTCAGATTTTTGGACCACTGTACAATTTTAGTTGTTTTTTTAACAACAAAAGGGTGTAAATGCGTATTCTTTTTGACGTCCTACTAGTGTGATGTCACTGCTAACAAAATTAGACTAAAAAACAATGTTTGTTTTACTTTGTTATGGGAGTTCGCAACAGCATCTAAATGACACTACTAGCAGTGTGGATGCAATTGAATTTTTTTTAACGCTAGAACTACAGAGGCGGTCATTTGCAATTTAATAATTTGTGGTTCAGTTTTTGCCATTTAATAAGTTTGTTGAAATAAAACACGCATATCTAATTCCCTGACTTATATGATGTGTATATTTCTTTCTTTTGAAAACATTGATATTTTTTTCAAATTAGAAAACAAAAAAAGTTCTGATTATTTCTACCTAGATCTACTGTAACGGTAAAAATGACTGCATGCATTTCAGTGTCTGCTACTTTTCCCTTTGACTTTAATTATGCGTGCCTCTGTTGCCTAGCAACTTCCTGCTAACAAAAACCTAACTTTCTGTTTGCAAAAGCATAACTTTACTTTAAAGCAGCTTATTTAGTGCCACAAAAAAGCCTTCTTCCCTGCTTGTGAAAGTGAAAATAAAAGTGAGGCATGGACATTTACAGGTGGTCTAATGTTAGTAGCCTAACTATACATTTATGGGCTGTATTACCTAAAAGATTGTATTTTGTGGGTGATGACTAGGCCCACACGGAATCCACGCATGCAGAAATCTGCAAATTTCTGCAGATTTTTAGCCCATAATAGTCTATTTTTTTTTTACTTGTGTAAATGTGTGCATTTATAATAATTCAGTTTTGAAATTAATTTCAGTAATATTATTGACTAATATGAAAATGTTCATATGATTTATTTACAATCCAATCTGTAAAGTAATATTTCCTGTCTTTTAGTAGATCTATTATATGAGAGACTTGCTTTGTTTACCATATAAGTGGATTTAATTGGCAGAAATAGCAAAAAATGTCCACAGATTCTCTCTGGTCCTAGTGATGACTTAACTAAATATGGTGACACATTCACAGCTTAATTTTAATCTCTTAATAGAAGCTTTAAATGGAAATATGATGTGACAATATGACCTATATGAGAACGGTCAGAATGACCACTATGGCCATTCTAGTAGTTAAAGAATTCTGGTAGTTCTAATGTTAAAGACAGAAAACAACAGAAAAGCGTTACTGCAAGTATATCAGTACCTTTAAAAGTACCTGGATTCTAGAAAATTGATATGTAAGTACTGCACTAGAAGGCGATGAGCGGTGTCTGTTCAAATATTAATCAAGCCCTCTCTTTCCATCTGGCAGCCCCAGCCCTCACCTCATCGTGAGTTAATCCGACCTGCTGCCAAGTGGGGTGCGAGCACTTTCCCTAGCCTGGCATCTGGATCCAACAGACATCCTACCAGCGCACACGCTCATCCTCCTTCTGTAGTCACTGCACATCCTACATTAGGAAACCAAGCCATAGGTGTCTTAACCACGGACCAGAATGCTGTACCTTCGACGTCTAGAGAACATGCCTTGCGCAGACCTCCTCTTCGTGATAAGGACTCACTGCCTCTTGAAAAGGACCCTTCAGCTAGCGCACACTCACTGAATCAGGCCAGTTCTGCATTTTCACCTCCATCCACCACTGAATCAGGTCAGTCAGACTCGGGCCACAAAATCGAAGTTGTCGTTTGGCCGAGAACTGAGAGGACCATAAAAAGACCTCGGACACCACAGGAAACTGTGTTAGTAGAGGTCAGACGAGACGAGCAGCCATTGGCTCCTGTTATCCCTGCACAATTACCTGTACTGGCTGACAATGAGAGGCCTGGCCCGTCAGTTCCCAGAGAACCCCTAATACCGCAGGACCCTCACAGAACATCCCTCGATCTCCTGGTGAAGGGAGTGGTTAGTTTTGTGATTGGCACCTAATGTTACAGTAAAAATATTGTTTTTATTGTACACTTATAGTTTGATTTAACTTGATTTTTCAGATGGACCTCTTCCCTGATGTGCAGGATGCATATGTAGCAGAATTGATAGAGAGAGGTGACCTAAAAGATTTAAATGTGTAAGCACAAACCATTTTCTGCTCTTTTTTTGGCTTAGAAATACTTCGTTGACATGTAATCTTTATAAGACGTACTTTTTTTTAATTCACAGAATATGCAATATATTGTTGGAAAATCCTGATTATCCGAAGAAAGCAAACTCAGTTTTGACGCAGAGTAGTGTTCTCCTCGAGACGAGTGATTCTGAGACACAGGTTTGCACATATTTTGTTAGGGTTTTGATACTGTGGATTCTCAAACTTACAAGAAATGCAACTGATTTGGTATGTTGTGCTTGCTTTTTCTCTGTTATGCAGGAAAGTGAAAATTATTTTGATTATTTCAAACTTAAGACTGTTGGCCCAGAGGTTGTCGTTCAGGCTGCAGACATGCTGATGGGTGACTTCAGAATGTTGAGCTGTCAGGATATCAAATGGGCACTCAATTGCCTCAAAGGACACTATGCAATCACCCGAAAGGTGAGCAATATTTTCAATTATCAAATAATATGGAGTGTATTTTATGAAATAGTGGTATCTGAATATGGCTATAAATTATCTTGCTGTCATGATTATGATATTTGGTTGACAATCTGTTGTTTAGGAAATAATTGCGATTATGACAATTAAATGTCCGTTTTGGTGATTAATTTTATATCATAGACTATGATGGTCGTTTATGAGGAATAATTGTCATAAATTGCATGCTGCATTTGAATAATTTTTTTTGCCACTTTCAGTTTAGGATTAAGAAAGTTTCTAAACTAAAACCCTTTGCATTACTTATTTGAACTACTGAGTAAAGTGCAGTCACCAGCTAAATTTCACAGGTATCTGTACAATAGGGATTTTACCATATTGGAATTTTTAATAATCAAGTGGTTAATACATTTTCTTTGAATTTGACACATTCGAAATGCCAAAAAATGATGGCAACAAAATGATAGACGGGGTTCACTCTACCAGTTTTGTATAGCACTACACTTCAGTGTTATAAAATGATTCAAGAAACTGTTTGAAAAGTAGTTGAAAATTATAATTGGTTGCTTCATTTGCCAGATAAGCTTTAAATACTTGATTGATTATAATTATTCCTCTATTATTCATCACAAGTCTTCAGGTCTACTTTCAATTGTGAAGTTTAACATAGCAGTATCAAATCTGATGGGAACTTGCAAATCTGGTAGGGTAGTAATAATGTGTTTTTAGTGATTCAGTCAGTGGTCAGCCGAGATGCATTGCAGTTTCCATCTGTGATTAACATACATTCAAATGTGAAAAAAATGCTAAATCAATTGAGTTAAATATATTTTTGCCTACCTATCTAAGTGGAAAAACTCAAAACTTTTTAAACCCTGTTTATACCTTTTAATTAGCTTCCTCATCTTTGTTATTGGATCAGAAATATGAAATATATTAAATATAAACAGATTATGTTAATACCAGGTGTAAACGTTGTAAGTTATAAAATTTCACTAAAGGATAAGTTCACCCAAAAATAAGAGTTTTGTCATTAATTACTCACAGAGCTTTGTTTGTCTTCAGAACACAAATCGAGATATTTTCAGATGAAATCCGAGACCTCTCTCATCCTCCATAGACAACAATGGTACTGGGATGTTCAAAGTCTAGAAAATAAACCAGAAACATTGTCAGAACATTCCATGTGACTTCAGTGGTTCAACTGTAATTATACGAAGTGCCAAGAACACTTTTGTGTGCCAAAAAATTGTAAAAATGACTTTGTTCACCTTCGTTTTCTCTTCAGCGACAGGTCATGGTGCGTGCTTACTACGGATAATACAACATATTGTTATTAGAGTCAGGCAACCTAACATGCAAGTTGTATTGCCTGCAGTAAACACCCACTCTGATCTGACGAAAGAGACATTGATGAACACAGCTGTTTTTATAGTGTTTTTGGCACATAAAACTGTTCTTGGAGCTTCGTATGATTACAGTTGAACCTCTAAAGACACATGGAAAGTTTTGACTTTGATTTTGTTTGTTTTTTTTCTGAACTTTGAACATCTCATAACCATTGCTGTCTATGAAGAGTAAGAGAGCTCTCAGATTTCATCTAAAATATCTTAATTTATAATCTGAAGATGAACAAAGGTCTCAAGAGATTGGAAAGACATGAGGGTGAGTAATTAATGACATAATTAAATTTTTTTTTGCTGACCTAGCCCTTTAAATTTAACACTATTATCTCCATAATGGCATGGGCATCAGCCAAGGAAAAACCCATATTGTTTGACCACTAGTTTTTGTACGACATGATATTTCTTGAAGGCCTTATTCGAAGCCCTTAAGAAGTGGCAGGAGAACTCCACCGACCCCTCAGGGAAGAAGAAGAGAAGGAGAGAGCCAAATGAGCGAGCCTCCATAGACTTCAAATTTGAGCATGGTGATTATGTGTCTTTGTCCTTTCATATGCCTCTCAATCAAACCAGACAGAATGTGAAATGCTCATTGCGGCTCATTAATCCTAGGTTCTTTTAAACTGGAGAGAAAGATGTACTTTTTGGAGAAGAATCGCAGGTGGAGCCGAAGTAATGAGACTACACTGGAGGCGTCTCTCGTGAAAGAGCTGCAGTTTTACGAGCAGAAAGCCAAGGAAATGGCCGAGGTATCTCACATGGCTCACTTCTTCAATTTATTTGTGACACTTCCTCCTGAAATTGCCCTGAGAGAAAGCTTGCTGTGATCAACTGAGGCTGACAGGATTTTAGTTTGCTTAATAATTATAATAATGTTTTTACTTCTCCTGCTTTTAGCATGAAGATTTTCTTTTGGCTTTGCAAGTGAACGAGGAGCAGTATCAAAAGGTGGGTGTGAAAATTTGCTTACATTCTGTTAATGCCACGCTATAAGAAACAAACTGCAGCTCATCTGTTTTAAGTTTGAGAGCTGTGTTGTCCTTTGCAGAAATTCATTCAGTCATACTGTATAAAACTTTTTCTATGCACAAAATAAAAGTCTTTCATTTTATATTATGAGATATCATGTCTGAAAATACATTGTTTACGGTAATACTTTTTCATAATTTTTATATGAGCACAATATTACACGTAATCACGGGATGCAGACAGAAACATGAGTAACATCATCATGAGAAAGTTGCAGTACAATGTTTTGTTTTTTTTTTACATTTTTTGTTGGACCTGTAATTTGTTTTCTAACAGGATTTTATATTTTATTAATATTTATTAAAAAAAATTACATTGTAAAGTATATAATCAATAATCACATTTCACACTTTTAGTATTTCAGGGCAAATGTTAAATTAAAATTGTAGAAATAAAATAAATGAATGTGAATAAAATGATACACTTTTCAAACACTTATGATTTCAGGTCCAACAAAAATAAAAAATATTGTTGAATAAAATTGATGGAATATATAAATTCATGAAATATACTTGGTTAAATTTAAAGAAATGGTACTGTATTGTGATATATATCATTAACAGGATATGATATGACTTTTATCGTGATATTAAATATTTGTCATATCGTCCAGCCCTAGAAGGAAGACAACATTCTGCCACATAATGTGCTGAATTTAGTGATTTGATAGCTTGTGACACTTTGAACCTCTTCTCTCAGGACGGGCAGTTGATTGAGTGTGGCTGCTGCTGTGGGGAGTTTGCCTTTGAGGAGATGACCCAGTGTACAGATGGCCATCTTTTCTGCAAGGAGTGCTTGGTGAAATATGCCCAGGAGGCAGTGTTTGGCTCAGGAAGGGTACGTTGCGTGACTGTAGGGTTGAGAATAGACTTTCAGTTTTTTTTAAACTGTGTTACTGGAAATGTGCGGTCACAGACATTATCATAACATTTTGCTTTCACTTTGCCCTGTGCCTCTTCGGTTCTTTTCCTTTTGTCTTTCTTTCATTTTCATTAATAGTGTCCGTAGTGTATGTGTGTAAATGAGAGTGTATGGGTGTTTTCCAGTGATGGGATGCAGCTGGAAGAGCATCCGCTGCATGAAACATATGCTGGATAAGTTGACAGTTCATTCCTCTGTGACGACCCCAGATTAATAAAGGGACTAATCAGAAAAGAAAAGGAATGAATGAATGAAATGTATCAAAAGATAATTTCTGATTGGTAATATGCATTGCTAAAAACTTAACTTAAACAATCTTAAAAGGGATTTTTCGTAATATTTAAGATTTTTATGAAGCCTGAAATTTAAAATTTTCAAAAAAAATGTTTTTTTCGTCTTTCATGTCATAGAAATCTTAATTACCCAAAATTGACTCTTAAGACTGGTTTTGTGGGTCACATAATATCAATGTTTCTTTATCAACTTGTTGAATAAATTTTTTTTTACGGACCCCAAGTTTGTAAATGGGAGTGTATTGTTTTAACATGGGCATTGAATTGTATTTATATGCTAGGTTAGGAATACACAAAATCAGGATTGAGTGCAGAGGTGATTCAGAAACAACTTTTCATCTCACATAGACCATTTCAATGTGGGGATGTCATTGGTTCATGAACATTTCCTACTTGCTGTCAAACTACTTCATAACTGTAACAAGAGGCAATTCAATCTTAACTTAACGTTAAAACGGCTATTTTACATTATTTATCATATATTTATGTGGACCTTTTTGGATTCTCGGAAGCTATGGAAATGAAAAATGTAAAACAGGGACTACATTAGGACCATTTGTTATTGTTCGTATTCCTCGGCTGCATCTGGGATGATGCTTAACAATGTCCTGATGGTCTTGCACGTTGAAACTCTTCTTGTTCCCCATGACTAGTTCAGTCATATTGACTTGTATGACCACAGAAGCTGTTCCATGGGATAATGAAATCATTGCTGTTAGATGGAATTATGCAATGGTGGATAGAACTCATCTGACAAAAGAGCCAGTATAAAAGTCAATGCTTCGGTGGCCGTTGTTTGTTTTTATTATTGTTTGTAGAAGTCAAACAGTAGTGTTGCCTCCTCTATGACATCTTAGACATTGTTTAAAAATGCAAAAAAAGCAATGGTTGGTTGAGAATCAACATGTTTTTTATTCACAACAAAGCAAGAAAATCACATAATCTTACAAAGTCACCCTCATAACAGACAAAAATATTGTGTAGTTTGTGTCTGGCAGTACGGTGTATTGAAAGTGGTTTCTTGTGTTTGTTTGCAGTCAGAGTTAAGTTGTATGGATGGGAACTGCACCTGTTCCTTCCCTAACAGCGAGCTGGAGAAAGTTTTACCTGAAAACATTCTTTGCAAATATTACGAGCGGCAGGCAGAGGAGGCCGTAGCAGCCACCTGTGCTGATGAACTGGTCAGGTGAGTTCAACACTTTAGATTTTATGCCCGGTATTGGGCCCGATTTGCACAAATGCTCAATTATGTGGTGTAGTTATTATTAATTAACTGTGGAATCAGTCTTTGGTCTCCCTTGGTTTTAAGATACAATTAGAAAATTGTCTAGTGTGTTTCAGGCCTAATCCATATTGATTTGAGAGCTGCATAACATTTTTTATGATTGTAACACAAAAGGAGATACTTTATAGAATGTCTAGGCTGCTTTTTTACAGAAGGTTAAGAAAAGTCAACTCCATAAGTTGCCCATACAACTGGTGCTGTGTATTTATTTTTTTATTTTTTACATATGTGGACTTAAAGTAGAACGAAATGTAATCTTTACATAAATAAACTAGTGCTGCGCAAAGATTAATCGTATCCAAAATAAACGTTTGTTTTGACAAAAGATATGTGTGTGTTTTGTATATACAGTATATATTTATTAGGTATATGTAATACAAACACATAAAATCAAAACTATATTTTTGCATAGACATTCAAACTGTATATAATTTGTATTATATACA
>CAIGQW010000272.1:6190915-6202780 GCA_903798125.1 Danio choprae
TGTGTGTGTGTGTGTGTGTGTGTGTGTGTCTGTGTCTGTGTCTGTGTCTGTGTCTGTGTCTGTGTCTGTGTCTGTGTGTCTGTGTGTCTGTGTCTGTGTGTCTGTGTCTGTGTCTGTGTGTCTGTGTGTGTGAGTCTGACTCCACCTCAAATGCTAATCTGTCAGCCTGGCCTTGCAAGGTAAACTTTGTACCAGGAAGCAGTGTTTGAAGTGATGATGTCAGCGTGATGTCACTGCTGTATTTTTAGTCGCATATATAAACAAAAGTTGCCAGTGTGTGTGCAAACTTCTGACTGCGAGAGTCACCTCAGATCAACTGAGGCCTGCAGTCACTTCCTGTCAACTTCTTTTGCATGTGTACAGGCAAACACACCAAAAAAGACTTGAAAGATTCAAAATAATTATGAATTAAACTAAAAAGATATAAAATACAATAGTCCTTCTAGTTTTTGAATTTCTTTTTATTTAATGCAACTTTTTTTTTAATTCGCAAATGTATGCCTTTTTTCACCTGCCAAGCCAACCCAAACACAGTAAATGGCAAAACTAAATGAAAATAAATATAGTTCTAGAAGATTTTCCTCTAGAAGAATAACAGTCAATAAAGTTGGCTTAAGTATAGATTTCTGAAATATTTTAGATAAGAAATGTAACCTTTTTTTAGATTAGAAACCCAATACAAAAAAATAAAGACTGCAATAAATTTTAATATTGTAATTTAAGTAAGTTGTTATTATTGTAAAAATTATTTATTAGTTTTTTTGTTACAAAAATATGAAACAACATTATAGTCTAAAAGCTCAGTGCCAAGTAATTCAGATAAAATATTAATATTGTAATTTTAGGAATAACTAAAATTACTAAAAGACTAAACGTCTGTTATGTTCTGTTTTAAATCTGTCAACCATACCTCTAAAACTCAATGTTTTCTGAAATTCTTTTAACAGTTTTTTTTTTCTTGGGCTGACCCTGTCTTGCTATGCCACTGTGCTCCTCCAGGGGGCAGTATATTACTTTAATACATACAGGTCATACTTACTCATGTCTCCATGCTTCATGCCTCATGGCTATTGTCTGGCCTGCTGTTTGCATCACTCACCATTTCCACTATAGCTTTTGATACAGCTTTTGCACAATGGTACTATTGATAAACATTTAAGTTTGTTACCACCCACAGCCAGAGGCTTGATTTTGTAAATATATTTCTGAAGAAGTCACTCAGATAGCTAATCACAGAGGTACGTGTCCCACTGAGGATGACGCCCAGGGGGCAGGAGCAATTGTTCTGAAGGCTTCTGCATCACACCAAGTTGTCATTTATCATCTGTCACTGTCATTAATATTCAGTTTTATTGTTAATTATTTATGCTAATAGTATTTTCCACAGGGGCTGTTACCAGGCAACACTGGGTTATGGGATTAGAGAGCTCTTAGTGGATTGTGGCCTGCCATCAGTGGATCTCTGTTTTTGGACCACATGTTTCTATTGTCATTAAGCTATGGACCAATCTTTTTTTATATACTCCTTTTCTACCACCATAAACCGGGCACTAGTGCTATTGTCAGTTCAGGAACTGATTTGCTTTTCAACAACTTATACACTGTACACCTATACACCTATAAAAATGCAGGGTTCCACACTGTTCATTTACGTTGTCCCAACACGTATCGATTAAGTTAATTTAACAAATTTAAGTGGATTTAACATAAAAAAATGAAAGATGTCCCCCAAAAAACTCAAGAATTGAGTTATTTCAGCTCATTTTAAATAAGTAGTTTGAACAAGCACCAATAATAATTTGAGTGTGTACCAGGTCTGATGTCACTAAACAAAGGCCTATTCACACCAAGCACAATCATTTTAAATACATCATCAAATATGTTTGCTGACGAACAATATAAATCAATTTATTTTTAGTTTACGCTTTTCAGTTAGTTTATACCTCTTCTAACCAGCAGATATCCTCAGTGTGCTACTAGCGCATCTGAACAGTGAGTCTTTCTTTTAAAAAGTTTGAATCTAATCAAATGAATTTACCAATCGTAGACACTGTATTGAAATAAAAAACAACAAACTTCCACTCCCCCCCCCAGCATATTTAATCCCCAGCACTTTAAATTGTGTGAGCCAATCATATCAATATATATTAGCTGAGAAAAAATAGTTCTGAAAGTTTTTCTACATCTTTATTGTTTTAGCTGTGGTCTGAAGTGAACTCTGCTGTTGTTTTTCAATTCAGAGTGATTGTTAGAACTCTGTCTTTATTGTTGAACTGACCTAAAGTCTCATTTTTCTCAGGCATCAAAACCAAACACACCATCAAGAATGGGAGACATTGCATTGCTAATGATGCTATTTCCAAAATGGTGGTCAGAAGTTTTCATTCTTGTTGGTTAAAGTAATCCAACCATATAGCATAGCAATGTTTTGGTTCTACTTGCAACCCACTTTTCCTGGTTCAGATCTGGTGCTTTGGGTTTGACCCAATTCTTAAAAAATTTTAACTTTATATAAAAAAAATAATAATAAATTTTCCACAAAAATTGTTGCAATACCCCAGTATCAACCAACTTCATTTAAAGAATGTGAACAGTAGTCACTATAATGTGGTATATATTTAGCATGTTACAGATCCAACTAGTCTTTGTTAATACTGTGATGTCAGCAAATTAGCACCACTCAAATTATACAACACATAACACATTGAAAATAAAGTGCAATTTAAGGGTTAAAAACGCAACATGAAAAACTTCACAATACCTAAGGTAACTGTTAGTAAAACTGCTCCTGATTAATAGAAATGATTATGATGACATGTTGCATGCCTTCTAAACAGTTTTTGAGAAGTGAACACAGCCACATTTATCTACATGCAACAGAAGTATGTGTTGCGAGTTGACAGGTTGTCACCTACTCTGAGGTGAGAAACATTTTATTTCCTTCCAAGTGATTAATAGGATTTAAAGAAGTCACTGAAATATAGCTAGACTAAATATGAGCATATATACTGAGTTAGAACAACAGGTTTTTTTCAGGCACACTTTACTTGAAGTGTCAACCCCTTCCAAAATTCTTTTAGAGTCAGAAACACTCAAAGACCCACTTAAAACTGTCCTGCGAGCCACGTTTAATTCACAACCTACACGTTGAGCAATACTAATCTTTAGCAGCTTCAAGATTTGATCATAGAAAGTAAATATTTTGACATATATTTGCATATTTCATCCCCAGTACTTTAAATTGCGTGAACCCTTTATATTTCAATGAATTCTGATTGTATATCAGTGTTTTATCATTTATTAGCTGAGAAGAAAAACCTTCTATGCATCTTTATTGTTATAGCTGTGGTCTGAACTCTGCTGTTGTTTGTCCATTGAGAATGATTGTTAGTACTCTGTCTTTATTGTTATCTTTATAGTTATCCTGTTTGGTGTGAACCGGCCTAAAGTCTCATTTTTCTCAGGCGTAAAACCCAAACACACCATCAAGAATGGTAGACATTGCATTGCTAATGATGCTATTTTCAAACTGGTGCTGAGAGGTTTTTGTTCTTGTTGGTTACGATAACCCAACCATGTTTTGATTCTACTTGCAAATCACTTTTCCTGGTTCAGATCTGGTGCTTTGGGTTGACCCAATTCCTAAGAAATGTTGAAAACAAACACCAAATTTTCTGCACAAAAATTGTTGGAATACACTAGTATCATCCAACTTTACATTCAGAGTGCACTGAAACACAAATGAATACTTTTTTTTTTTTTTTTTTTTTTTTTTTATAATACTGACTAGAATATGGTGTATATTTAGCATATTACAGATCCAACAAGTTTTTGTTAATTGATATTCTGATTTTGTTGATTGATATTCTCCCTTTGTATGTGTCAGAGGGGGAGGTCCCGCCCATTAATGACAAATTTCTCCATAATTATCATGGGATGTTAGTCTTGTTTTTGAATCTGCCACTATGCTGACACATAGGTATTCGTAGTTCCGCCCTCTTTTGAATAGAGCATAGTCTCATTTAAATTTAAAGTGACAGTCACCAAAATGGCACAATTAGGACCAAAGCCTAAAAGGGGCAGTTTCAGAGAGTTATAAAACATTATTTGTGGGGTATTTGAGCTGAAACTTGACATTCACACTCTAGGGACATGAGAGACTTATTTTACATCTTGTAAAAAGGGGCATAACAGGTCCCCTTTAATATATGCAGCTCTGCAGTTTTGGAATTGCTATACTTGACTGCAGTCTGTACAGGACTGTCAGAGGTGATGAAGGACTATAACAAATGTCGACTGCATGACAAATGTAGTCTCTGTAATTTCAGTTTTAGCCAGGTCTGTAGCTGTGAAAAGCGTAGGAGTTTTCTTGCTCTTCACGCTCTGAATGTTTAGCTGCATGTTGCACTCAGATGTCCTTTCCAGTCAGCTGAAAGGCAGAGCGTTGTGGGCAGGCACGACTAAAATGGAACAGATGAAAATGGTGTTTCTAGGCAACCAGACAGACATCGAATCACATCCACTGGTGAGGGCAGAAGCTGTGCAACCTCAGTCTGCGATGCATGATTTCTGTCTAACGTCAGAAAAAACAGCCCTGATTGATCATTTATATGACTTTGTTCAAGTTATTTTTGATGTAGCACGTTTTAGGCTTTTTATTAGGTCGTAAAGACAAGCAATTGGTTATAATTGCAGTTAAGGATGTTAATAAAGATCCAATTTGAAGTATTACTCCTAAGCCCTTCTCAGTGTTTATTCTAGATAAATGATTACTCAATTTTAGCCATTTGTTGAGATTACTGTTGGAGTTGCATTGAAAGAGCACTATGTGTTGTATCAAGGGACCCAGATATCACAAGGGAAGCAGTCTTGCTTGACTTGGCCCATTAGGATGTGATCTGTATATTATGACCTGTTTCCATGGAGTGGAACAGGTACAGTGGAGTATGGTACACTTTTGTTTCCATTCCCATGCACCCTACCACTTTTTGGCACCTTTTCGTAAGAGTATCTAGCACTAGTATGGTACCAATAGGGTTGAGCTTGAATGACTGCTGATTTACAGAAAACTGTCACCAGCTTGTGCAACAAGACAAGGGAATGACAACACAGAAAGCGACATTTTAAAATACATAATCGAAACACAACATCGTAATCATACATTGATGGTGCACAACAATGAAGCATGCTCAAACAAGGCTTGTCGTCATCTTGTGACAAACAGCCACATGCCAAGGAGCAAGAACAAGATCTGCTGTATATCCTTTGTTTGCAAGGTTGTTCACGTCGTGGATAAACGTGGAAAGTGTGAGATGTGCTGATTCCTCTCTATTTCCATGTGCTTTTTAACACGTCTACATTTGAAATAATAAAATAAAGATTTCAAGAGCCACAATGCGTGAACGACCCATACATCTTTCTTCTTTAAACTAGAATGATGTCAATCAACTTCTTGGTGTACACCTACCAAGTAAAAGTACTATTGGCAGTAGAAACACAAGCCTGATCAGGGTGAAACATACCGAATTGTACTGTATTGTTGTAAACTGTACCAAAGTTCCTTTAAGGCAAGTCATTTCTCTTGGCAGCCACCTTTGAAACGCCTCTCGTGCAGTATGCTTGGGCATTCTGTTTAAATGGAGAAACATCAAATTCACCAAAACTGATTAAATTTAACATTCTCCTTAGTTTCATTTTTGAAACATTCGAGTCACACAAAATCTGGAGAAACACATAACAACACACGTCTGGTCTGAACCCCTCTCTGGGAGGATCGTCAGTCTATAGACCCTTTTCTTCATTGCTGCATGGAGGGCCTGATAGCAACCAGCGTCTTTTGGTAGGATGCTTAGAACTTCCATTTACAGCATTTACAACTGGTAAATCTTGATCCGAAAATTGTTGTCAATGCCATATTGAGTATTTGGAGTATGGAGTATTTTTGTGATCCACAACTTTGATTTTGAAAGGTGTGCGTTAAAGCCGTTATAGCCTACTTCTGTCAGATGCGGTTCAAGAAAAACGTTCTCCTATTTCAGTGTCTGCCGTCAGATAAGATGCTGAAATATAGCGTCAGTGTTCCTGACCTGTCAGCTGTTCTACTGTACTCAGCAGCTTTTCAATGCACACACGATACATCACTGCATCATTATAAAGCAAACCATATTACTGGCATGAAACTTAACACGTATGTAATGTTAAGCCATGCAATTAAAAAAAACAAAAAAAAAAACGTACGTTACTGATACTCTGCTGGCTGATTTGCATGTTGATTCTAATAGGAGGTTATTTATGTTTCATTTAGTTCATTTTTTTTCACTTTGTGCCACTCTTTCAATGTATTAGTGGGAGTGTGTGTGTGTGTGTGTGTGTGTGTGTGTGTGTGTGTGTGTGTGTCAAACATTTTGGCGGGCTGGTTATATATTTGAAAAAAAGAGAAAATGATCACCTTTGCAATGACGATGCTCCATTTAAATGGCACAAGATGCCGTCTAACATGCAGACGTTGAATTTAATTCCTATTAGATCACATTTTTTAAATGATCAGTCCAGGAGGTGGCACTGATCGAAAGCAGTATTAGTTCAAAGATGTTAAAAACAAGTAAGATAGATTAAAAATTTCGTTTCAAAGTTGTCCAAATGTGACTGATTATACGCATCAAGCTGCTGACCAAACGTTCAAAGTATCCTCTTTATGCATACGCGCAAAGTGGAAGTAAGGAATTGTGTATTATGCCTCATACAAGAGCATCTCCATTCAGATATCTAGAAGCAGTTAAATATTTTTCTATCCAAATATTTAAAAGCTATATATATATTTTTAAGTTATTAAAAGTAAAAAAGAACGTTTATTAAAGTAAAAGCAGTCACTTATTTTGAAGTAAAAACCAATCAGATTAATGGCCAGTCGATCAGCGGCTCGAAATTTTCCAACCGATGAGTCAGGTTTCAGTACAACACTGGTAGTCTTTGGTTCTAAGTAAGGCCTCACAAGCTGAAGCACAAACTCAAACATGTGCAACATGTGCTCAAAAGTGTCCTGTCCACATCTCTTTATTGGTGTTGTCCACAATATTTTTCCATACATCCACAGAATTGCTCATGTCCATCGCACAGATCTCTGTGTAGCCATATGTGTAAACATGACTGTTTTTAGCTAGGTAGTGCTTCTGCCTTTAAATGCTAGTGGCAACATTTTTCTCCAATAGTTCAGTAGTTTGTTTTCTCTCTTGGACAAAAGCAGCTGTATGAGTGTGAAAGTTAAAATCCAAAAAATATTTAAACTATCAACAAAAAGACTGACCCCATTTAGAGGCCATTTCTTGTTAATGATGTCGGATGGCAGTATTTTGCAACGAATGTGTGAATGGTGCTTTTCTATAAGAGATACAAACGTCCTTGGCTGTGTGAACAGTGCATTTTGTTACCGATAAAGTTGTTTTAACTTTGTGAAAGGGGTTCATGTGATGTATTAACAATGAGGTCAAGTCCAACAGTCATACCAACAATGCGCGCAATATATTAAATATGCACTCCTGAAACAATGCAGGGAACACCAGCTTCTGCTTCCGTAAACACTAACAGAAGTGACGGCACAAAACAGAAACACGACTCCCCCCGTTGAATGATTGAAGTGGTCCAGGTGTTTCTCTTTCCACTCTAAATGGTGATCAATAACACAGATGCTCATTTGTGTGTCCTCTTCCTCAGGAGAGCTGCAGGAAGTGCCATGTGGTGTGGAAGGAGCACGCAGGAAAGACCTGTGAGCAGGTGCTGGAGAGGGACGAGATCCGTCTGCGGGTGGCCTTGTAAGTGCCCGACTCAAAACTCTTAGCGTTAGAGCCAGCTTGTTAATAATGCATCCGTGCACTATTGAGGGTACTCGGTAGTTTAGCGAACCCACCTGGGAGATCATTAGCAACCCTGATGCTGAGTAAGTGATTTCCCCCTAGGCCTTTCTCAAAGCGCAATAAAACACTGGGCTGTGTTTGACCGATCCCCGGAGTGTTTTGTTTGCAAATACACATCATGCCGAGCACAGCAGCCGTTCATGAGGAAGTGCCGGTTTTAAAAGCAACCTATCACTGTTGTTCAGTTTCTGGACTGGACAGGAAGTGATCGCCTGCTTTCCTTCCTGTCATTGGATGGGGTTTACACGTACATCAAAAGGCCTGTGTTTCCTGTTTACCCAGAAGTTTTTTCTTTTACCTACATTTATAGAAACAGGAAACTGAGAGATTGAATTAAATGTGCTGTCACAAAGGCTGACTGTGTTGTCACGTTGATGAGATATGGAACAATGATATGCTTCAATAGTATTTTCTTTCTGTATGTTAGGTAGAGCAAAATAGCTGATGCTAATAGAATGTGTTGGCTTCGTTTCAAAATCTCATGGACTGAAGCATGCAGGGATTAAAACCATTAAGCGGAAATGGTTGTAGATCTTGAATAGAGCTCCTTGTGTCATTTGGTAATGTTGTTTAAATGAGCTGAACAAATATGAATGCGTTGTTGTTATTAATGCTGTTGTTAAAAATATATTGCTTATGTATTGAATACTGTTAACTAATGGGAAATAGAATTTAACTTTTTATAAAAAAAAATAATTTTTAAATTAGCATTTTGGTATTGCTTTAAATTTCTTGTCTAATTGATTTGTTTAATTTCTTACTTTTTATTAGGGGACGTTTCCTGTATCAAATATACAATTGACACAATAAATTGTAACCAGCTTTATTTGCAGATGAATTAGTTTTGCTTGTGTTATTTGCTTTACATTTATCGAATCGTAAATAATGTGATGTAAAGTGGAAGTAGCTGTCGGCTGCCCTGTTAGATATTGTCATCAGCTTCACCTAACTTCAATCAATCAGCCCCTGCTGTAAATGCTGTCTATATAGGCAGCTCACTAGCATGTAAACTGAACTCAGATATGGTTTGTTTTTTGACCAGTGAGGAGAAGATGACGGCTGCCCGTGTCAGGAAGTGCCACAAGTGTGCCACAGGTCTGGTGAAGTCAGAGGGCTGCAACCGAATGTGGTGTCGCTGCGGCGCCTACATGTGCTACCTCTGCCGAGAGCCAATCAACGGCTACAACCACTTCTGCCAGCACGCCCGCTCGCCTGGTGCCCCCTGCAGACACTGCAAGAAGTGCTCGCTGTGGACGGACCCCACGGTAAAACATCACACACTGCCCTGTTAATAAGTGGAAATTATCCTCATAAAAGTAGCAAATACCTTCACTTTCTGAACATCTACCAAGTTTACAACAGATTTACTTCTCCAGACATTTTGTTAAACATGTTGAAGTCTAGGGCGCTGGGTATCGCGTCAGATGTCTTAATTCGATGATTGATTTCGATTCATGCGTTTTGTCCTTTAATACAAACAGTCAGAACTGTACCTTTTAAAAAGGCAAGTACATGCACAGAACAACATGAGCATTTATAGCAAATTATCAAATGTAAATATCCCCCTCGCTTTATAAGCCTTGTCGAGTGAGTTCTTACACCCCTATGATTGGTCATGCGCTCAACAGAAAGGGCTGCAATTGGCTCTAATGCTCTGGCGCTGTTCACTGATGAGTGACACTGATAAACGGCAGTAGTGATCACAGCTGATCCATGATAGACGCGGTGGAGAAAACTGGATCCACAAGTATTGCTATAACAGCCAAGAGGAGAGGAAACATCAGGCCAGCAGGTCAAAGGGGCCACAGAGAGAGAGAGAGAAATGGAGTTTACTTTCAGTTTCTCCATAACAGTGAAATAGGAGCTTCTGCTATATCTTCAATGTCACACACAGTGAATTGTGCAGAGTTCCTGTGGTTTAAAGTAGTTGCAGTGTTTTAATTACTCTCGGTTGCCTCCCTCGCCATAGCGACATAGCGCATATGGGATAAAGGACGTCTGAATCTGGTGCACCAAAGAAACAATTAATTTTGACACCCCTAATCTTAAATGTGTCAGTATGCATCAGTACCTTTTTCGAAATCTGAAATGTTGCGATATCGCTGCTTTTTTGTTTAGTTTGAATCGTCCATTGATTAATCGAAAAATAGTTTTTTTTTTTGTTTTCTATTCAAGTCCTTTGTTCACTACTTTTCTAAGCTGCAGTGAAGATCAAAATAGGTGAACAATTCATAAAGAGATGGTTTCAAATGGGCTTTCACCCCAAATCATCTTAAAAGCTGAGACACTGAATGTCGGATCTAAAAGTGTACTTTAAATTTGATCAGTGTTATTTTTCCAATACACATTTCATTTTTATACTGTGCGTCAGAATAGATTTAGCATATAAAAAACATGATTAAAAACTGATTTCCCATGATGAAAATAAAAACATGATGAAATTTCCCATGTTAGAAGAACTTTAAATGGAACGAATTTAATGTGATCTGAACGTTTACGAAATTGTAGCTTGTTGCTAATTTTGATCTCAAAATCACTCCCTGTCGTTAGACAATGCTTAATGCGAGACAAAAAATACTCCAGTACACAAGGTGGCACTGCACAATTTTACATTTCTGACACTCTGAGAATAAGTCACCCTCAAGCTTTTTCCTTGTGTATTTATCGCATAAGTTTTTCCATTTCTGTTTAACTTACTCCACCACAGCACACAAACACCTGCTCAAAAGTTTGCTGGAAAAAGTTGACAGAACACGCCATCGAATCCTATATGATCTGCATTTTCTGTGTACTTACCTAGATCATGAGCGCAAATTATGTTTTACTGGAACTTCTCAAGTCACATGAACAAAAGCTCCAATTTCATTGGTCAACCAGTTTTTAATGCGGTACATCAAAAAAAAAAAAAACGAGCCTGAGGCATTAAAAAAAAAAAAAACATTTTTATGCACAGTTTTTTGCGTGTCTGTGTGCATGCTCACTTTAGCACCTTTTGTTTAGTCACAAGGTGTTAAATGTGGGCGATAATCACCCCAGTGTGTACGAGTCTTAATGCAACATGAGGTTCTTCCCGTTCTTTATTTTTGGCACTCGTGTTGTAGTGTGATTGGAGCTGTTAATTGATTAATTCAAGTAACATTATTTTAAAAGATTTTAGTGGTTCCTTAAAATAGTTCTGATTATATATTACAGCAGTACCTCTCCTGTCAGTGTTTGAAATGGTTCTTTTTTAGCACATGTAAAAGTGAGGTTTCACAGTATCAATTCAGATTTGAGTCATCATCCTGTCCAAGGGCATTCACTATGGTTTCGCTTTTGCAGTGCTTAAAACATGTCAACAACACAAACCAAAGTTTGTCTCGGATTCAACAGATAGTGTTTAATGGTCAAAGTGAAGACCATAGGCTGGTATTATGCAAATTTGCTACAAATCTATGTAGGATTGTGCAAAAACTGACAACGACTTCAGGTAGTTCAGAATCGCTTTAATCTTTTAAGAGACTAAAATTGATCTGTTGTAGCCATTGAGCTGTAAAACTTTCCAGACCTTTTACTTCACCATTCACTCATCACCCAACATTAAAGGCAATATCTGAAAATACACATGTATACATATAGCAAGAAGGTCGCTGGTTCGAGCCTCGGCTGGGTCAGTTGGCATTTCTGTGTGGAGTTTGCATATACTCCCCGTGTTTGCGTGGGTTTCCTCCGGGTTCTCCGGTTTCCCCCACAAGTCCAAAGACAAGCAGTATAGGTGAATTGGGTAAGCTAAATTGTCCGTAGTCTATGTGTGTGAAAGAGTGTGTATGGATGTTTCCCAGTGATGGGTTGCAGCTGGAAGGGCATCCGCTGTGTAAAACATATGCTGGATAAGTTGGCGGTTCATTCCGCTGTGACGACCCCAGATTAATAAAGGGACTAAGCCGAAAAGAAAATGAATGAATAAATATATATA
>CAIGQW010000272.1:6216966-6263398 GCA_903798125.1 Danio choprae
GAAAGCCCACACAAACACGGGGAGAACATGCAAACTCCACACAGAAATGCCAACTGACCCAGCCCCCAGCCAGCGCTCGAACCAGCGACCTTCTTGCTGTGAGGAGATTGTGCTACCCACTGCACCACAATTTCAATTTTCACAATTTGCACATTAAGCAAAATATCTTTTGTCTAAAGAATGTTAATTTGGAAACACTCATACAGCAAGTTCATACAACAGTCGAAAGTAAAGCATGTACTGTGATTTACACTCACTTGGTAGAGGCAGTGCATTGGAGGCCACCGTTGGCTGTGAGGGTCCAGTATTTGCCAGTGCAGGTCCTGAAGGCACACTTCTTTGTGTCCTTGCTGATCTCCATCTGGAAGGTCTCCTGGTCTCCTTCTTCGTCCTGGTTAGCAGAGAGATCCATGCCTGACAAACACAAGAACAGCATATTGGGAAACCACATTATAAAAACCACAAAATCTGACTCTCTTCAGTATGAACCCGTGACACATCTTTGATCTGGATGAGGCATGCTGAGTAAGCAGAGTGTGAGTGAGTGACGACAGAGTAGAGACTTGAGAGTGTTGGATACCAGGAACTATCACTCTGGCAATTGCTTGGGCCTTCCTCTCACACACAGAGTTAATCTCCTTAGGAATTTTGGGCTGCCATATATGCCAGGATGCTTAGGGGGAAGCTTCAGGACAACAATAGTCAATGCATCCGGTTTGCAGTTTAGATTCACAGAGCTTATTGAAAGACCAGACCACCAGTGCTCTACTACAGGAAATCTAATTAAACTCCATTGTATGCATATAGACAGACATCAGATAAAGCTTGCATTTATGGTCTAAACCTCTTAGGAAAGGAAAACATAATTTGATGTCAGGATTTGGGAGGGAAATATTAAAGCTTTATAAAGACCGAGTGTAAGAGCTACAGTTATATATATTAAAGGGATAGTTCACCTAAAACTGACTCAGTATTTACTCACCCTTATATTATTAACCTTTACGAGTTTCTTTTTTCTTTTGCACACTAAAGATATTTTAAAGAAATCTGAAAACCTGTAACCATTGACATAGTAAGAAATACAAATAGAGTCAGTGGTTACAGGTTTCCAGCATTCTTCAAAATATCTTCTTTAGTGTTCACAGGAAACAGAAAAAAAAACTCAAACAGGTTTGGAACAACTGAAGGAAGAGTAAATTATGACAATTAAAATGTTTGGGTGAACTATCCCTTTAAGCTCAATTCTGAGAATGAATCCTCCCAAAATAAATGGTTAGAAAAATGTTAATCTTTTTAAATCATTGTGGTTCATTCTGCTAACATACGAGTCACCTATATTTTTAATCCGATTGCTTTCATGTTACAGTTTTACCAGATTCCTAATACATCTACATGAAATTGCGTATAACCATTGCTGCAACTTGGCCTCTGAAAGGCAGATTGAGTTTCCCCAGAAATATGCGTGCCTGAATGAGCAAGGAAAATAAATGACCAAGATGAGAAACACATGGCTGCAAATGGAAGATCTGCACAGGAGAATGACTAAGACGCCCGGAGACTTGCTCTAAATCAGTCTCGGGCAGGACAACAGGGAGAGAAAAAAAAAATCCCCTCAATCATTCTAGGGAGGTATGCATCCTCACCCGGCATTTAAATGGTTTGGGAGGATCTTTTAAGCCACCAGCAGACACACCCCCAACCCCCATCGCCTGACTGCCAATGCTCGATCCATCCACACGACAACTGCAGGGCTTCTATTCCCCAATGAAAAAAGCCTTTAACCTTGGCCACGAAATAATGTTGAGACATACCTTTCAGTTGCTTTGTTTATTTCATAATTACAAAGAACTACTAAACACTGAAATCAACTCATTGGTCAACAAGGTCAAGCAGCTGCGATTATATAGGAGCAAGAAATTCTCAAATGAGTGCAAAATATAATGCAACACACTGTTGGGAAACCATTTATGGAATGACAGACATCAGATGTCCTTGCCACAAAGGAAGGAAGAGCAGGCCAGAGGAGAGAGAAACTCCTAATCTTTTAAGACAGATGCATTTAAGTGAGAGTAGTGTTTTTGTGCGTGCTGAAATGACTAAACTTGCGCATAGCGAGGCTCTATTGTTCAGCAGCTGGGCTGCATGGTGAGATGGGGCCCAGAGCATGCTGTCTTTGTTCTCCTTCTACCCTCAGCACACGCCTGAAATCTCGGCCCCCTCACACATTTTCTGAAGACGGGCTCAAAGGAGCTTGTTGCAAATATTGAGTCTCGTTCCTTTAAAGATTTTGTCCCTAGAGGCAAATATTTGATCCTGGGAAAGCTTGAATAGAGAGCACTGGTGGGGTATTGGTGTACTACATTGGAACACATGTGATTTGATGTGGTGCATAATAATTAAGTCCAGATTGCTTTGCCCAAATGGCATGAACTGCTTTTTGAGGACAGAAGAAATCGTGTGCTTCCGTAAGGCTAAACGAATAACAAGCATTAAAGAGGCCAAGTCTATGAAACAAAGGCTATACTGAAGAGCCAAACCTGACCTGCAGAGACCACGTGCATCTTGGCACAGGCCCAGCACACTGGCACTATCCTGCCCCATCCAGCAATACTGGTAAACCAGAGCCAAGCAAATGCCAGACATCCTCTCTTAATGCATGTCATTTTTTCAATTTAGCACTTATTTAAACACAGCAGAACATTGCATTTCATTTCCAGCACTAATAGGACAGTTGAGCAGCATCAGGGACTCTGAAAAGCACAATATTTTTCATCAGTCCAGCATATAGCACTATATAATTTGATCCATTATTTCAGTCTGGCAGTCTCAGGTCAATTCCTCTGGGTGTTTACAGTAATGATCGCCTTGACTCTCAACTTAATTACAGTACACTGACCTCTCCAAAATACAGCCGTTATGGAATTTACAGAAGAATGATTGTGCAAATCTGCAGACAGGGGCTTGAGCATTGATTTCATTCTCAGATAACAGATTTCTGTTGTGACAATAACCCACTGGGAACTATCAGACAGAAAAAAACGTTGGTAAAATGGATCCTCACTTTGATGCACAACCAGATTAACCATTAAAAATGATCTTTCCAGGAAACATTCGACTAAACTTCAGGATGCTCAAAGCTTTTGCACTGATCCACCCCTGCACATAGCAACCACGAGAGCTGGATATCTATAATTTAGAATGAGCTGTAGATAATTATGGAGGATTTATAGGAACCCAACCCTGACTGATCACCCACATATGTACCAACCATTCTGTGTAGATGAACACATCATTAAGCGACAACAAAGCAGCATCATTTACCTTGTCTGGTGGACACATTCCTGTCGTTGCCAGCGGTGAGGACCACTTGAGGGTGGCTCTGCTCCAGAACGAAAAGCTCATCCTTGCCAACCTTCATGCTCTTGCCGGACTTCATGGTACCACTGGGACCAGAGGGAGCCAGGTACTTCCCGGTGCAATCTCTGAAGGCCACCTTCCCAGACCTGAACTCCAGCGTGTAGCCCGTGGTCTTATCCGCCGTCTGGGACAGGCTCCCGTCGTTCTTCAGGAAGCGGTTGTCGGAGGTCTGAAGGTGGTACCTCTGGTCCTGGAAGACCAAGGTGATGAGGGAATCCACGCCCCAGGGCACATCCCGGTCGATGGCGATCTCGTTCTGCTCGGAGCTCAGGTGCGCGTACCTTTTCCTGGTCACGCTGAAGATGTTGACCTGCGGGTGCATGGCTATGTGCACGCTCCATTTCTCCGCGATGGAGATGGTCTGGGCGAAGCAGGTGATCCTGTCCTCGGTGCCGCCCAGGTAGCGCTTGTGCGGCTCGGACTGCAGTGACCAGCGCCCATCATCATGTGCAGTGATTATGAACCGACAGTCCTCGACCGGGGTCTCGCTGTCACCCGTGACGTTGCCGTCTTTGTCGGCTGCGATGTACCGTCCCAGGTGGCTCTTCAGGTAGAACATGTTTGAATCATCTCCGTCCTGCTCCAGGGTCCAAATCTGCTTCTTCTTCATGCTGGTGGCTGATGCATTGATTTTGAAGCCGAAGGTCTCGGCCGTGAGGTACTTGTTCCCGCAGTTGATCAATCCGAATTGGATTTTGAGCATGTCGCTGGTTCCGTTTGCGGTCATGGTTGCAGCTCGTGGCCTTGCTGGAGCGGGTTCTGCTGGTGCACCGTGGATGATGTTGACGGGTCTCTTTGTTTGCAGGAGCGAGCGTGCGCGCGCCTCTCTCTCTCTCTTTCTCTGCAGCCTCACAGCGCGAGCGCACAGACACAGCTGGGGCTTTTATACAGATGAGTGATGTCACGCGCCGTCCCGCCTCTCCTCACTCACACATCCCAAAAATGAGTTGGGAAACAGAGAAATGTGGGATGTCATCCTTAGTGAAAGTGTTTAACTAATCACTACTTAATAAATGCTGTAGTTAGAGCTAATTGTCAGATTTAGATTTAAAATGCAGATTCACAAAATGTTTTAAAAACCATTCAAGTCATGATGGACGATTATTTAGTATTTATTTTGCATGTTAGTATTAATATATGCATTTGTATTAATGGTTCATGGCAGAAGCATTTTGTTGTGTACATCAAATTAATTTAACAGTGATTTTACATGGAGAAATCATATTAGATGTAAAGTGCAAATAACTGTGAAAGAATATGGGTGAAATAATGTTACATTGTCATTCAGTGCAACAGAAATGTTTATGGTAAAAAATGAAACACAAAATAATTAATGATTGTTTAATTATATTGTAAATTATTAAAAAAGTTTCTACCTGACTTCTGGTTTTAATATAATATTTTGGGGCTGCACTGTGATCTTGAATAGAGTCTTTTATGTAATCAAATAATTCTTGCTCTAATATGCCTGAGAAGACTTTGAAACTGTATACAAACTATTGTTACACTGAATGACATTTTAGCGAGTGTGTCCTGTAAACCATTATAACAGTAGTGACTTTCTCTGAAAATAAAAGTAAACCTGCTTACATGATCACTGATGAAAACAAATGAGCACTTTTCCAAATACAGTCATTCTATTGCATAAAACAGACGCAAACATCCTTGCTCAATTCTGAGATGTTGAACCATCAAACACGTTCACTTGAAGCTTTCTCTGAAATATTAGTCACCCATGAGTCATTTCCACATTGATTTTAAATAGACAAAAAGTATTAAATTTTGTACACAAACCAGCAGAAATCAACATGTTTGTAGAGACACAAAGCAGTGATCACCTAAAAAAAAGAGTTATTTTTAAAATGGCATATCACATAACAGATATATAGCTTAACAGCATATAGCTTAACCACACATTTACATAGTTCTCCGTGATGTGTTTCACAACATTTGTTTTCCTTCAGGACAAATGCCGCTTCGTCAGTGAGAGGATGAGGAAACACAATGAAGTGTTTATTCTGCACAAAGATATATTCATAGGCTGCACATGTTGGTCAGTGGGTTCAGTAAGGTCTAGTCAAATAAACATCGGCTTCATCCAAATAGCACTGGCGCAGCTTCAACAGCAGCACACAGGCATGAGAAAATGATGCAGGACAAACATTCCTCGGAGTGTGTCTGTAGGTTTTGTGAGTCTTTCATATGGCTTACCATCAATCTTATATTGCTTAAAAATGCTCGAACTGTCTTCATTGGAATATACTGAAAGCTAACTATGTAAATACACACAAGCACATTAGAGCTTATTTGAAAAATAGCCTGCATGTATTCATTAAAAACAAATGTAATATTAAGCCAAATGCTATTACAAGATTATTTAATGGAACACATGCAGAGAAGGTGCATTTTTTGTATTGTGAAATCCGACCATGAGCCGCCGGTTTTATTTACATATCAGATTAAATATTTATCAGAAATACTGTACAAGATGAATACTGGGGCGTTTGAAAAGAAATTCCCATTTTACATGGTTATGGTTATTTCATGTCAGATGTTTACTTTGTTTGAACCAGTATTAAGTTTGAACAGGTGAAGAAAATTGTTAGTACAGTTGTGCTGAAAATGCATTGGATGGAAATTTGTGCAGGGTGACACGAAAAAAGAGGGAAATTCCTGTCACTGAACACGAATCAATAGAATAAATTTCACTATTTCACAAACTGGAGTGAGACTGGCTTGGCTGAAAACAGAACTATTGTGGATTTTGGGGCATGATAATGAGAGAAATGATCAGATAAAGAAAAAAAAGCTATAAAATGCATCCTTTAAAAACCAGTGACTATTTTGATTACTTTATACACTCATATAAATTCTAAAATCATTTAACATCATGTCAAATATTTGTTTATAATTTATTGCATGAAGCTTTTATTATTATTATTATTTATTCATTCATTCTCATTTCGGCTTAGTCCCTTTATTAATCTGGGGTCGCCACAGCGGAATGAACCGCCAACTTATCCAGCATATGTTTTACGCAGCGGATGCCCTTCCAGCTGCAACCCATCTCTGGGAAACATCCATACACACCCATTCACACTCATACACTACGGACAATTTAGCTTACCCAATTTGCCTATACTGCATGTCTTTGGATTTGTGGGGGAAACCGGAGCACCCGGAGGAAACCCACGCCAACACAGGGAGAACATGCAAACTCCACACAGAAACGCCAACTGACCCAGCCGAGGCTCGAACCAGCGACCTTCTTGCGGTGAGGCGAACGTGCTATCCACTGCGCCACCGTGAGGCCTATTATTATTTATTTGTTTATTATTTTTAGTTTAATAAAATTAAATTTATAACATGTTTATATTTTATTGCATGAAGCTTTCATTATTATTTATTATTATTTTAATTTAATATAATGAAATTTTATAACAGGGGGACACGGTGGACAGTGGTTAGCACTGTCGCCTCACAGCAAGAAGGTCACTGGTTCGAGTTCCGGCTGGGCCAGTTGGCATTTCTGTGTAAAGTTTGAATGTTCTCCCCGTGTTTGAGTGGGTTTCTTCCAGGTGCTCGGTTTCCCCCACAGTCCAAAGACATGTGCTATAGGTGAACTGAATAAGCTAAATTGGCCGTAGTGTATGTGTGAATGAGTGTGTATGGATGTTTCCCAGTACTGGGTTGCAGCTGGAAGGGCATCCACTGTGTAAAACATATGCTGGATAAGTTGGCGGTTCATTCCGCTGTGGCGACCCCTGATGAATAAAGCAACTAAGCCGAAGGAAAATAAATGAATGCATGAAAATTTTATAACATGCTTATATTTTATTGCATGAAGCTTTCATTATTATTATTAATAATAATTTAATTTAATTTAAAGCATGGAAATTATTTATATTTTATGTGTACAGGTGATTATTCCCAGAAAGCAAAAAACAAAACAAAAAACAGATGAAATCTCCAGTTTCCAGTCAACAGCAATTTACTGTAGCTTCCATTATTTATCTGTGATGATTAACGAGCTGAAAATGGCCGTCTCCTTCACACAAATGTAAAAGGAAATGGCCATTTAGCAAAGCCATCTCCCTTTTGATCCTCACACATAATGCTGGACAGTTAAGGCATTTGTCTTGACTGGTGTCTGTCTAAAGAGATTAAGTGCAAATAACATCATGTCTACTACTCTAAATTTCACCCTAATCCTTAAAAAAAAAAAAACCCACTCAGTTTAAAGCGTATAAAGCCATATAAGTGTTGTATTGTGGACGGATGGGGATCTATCTGCATTTCTAAGTGAAAGCTATCTTTGTTAACAGTGTGAAGCTGGAGCAGTTGCCATGGGGACGATCCTCCAATCTGCTGTGCTAAAATAAACCAAGGTCTGCAGTGTTAGCACAATGAAAGCTGATCGTATACGAAGCAGAAACAAGAGCACTTTCAGACACACAATCTGCACAAACCCCATTTTAAGGCAAGACACTGCAGGTTAATAGGGTAATACAATGAACTAATAGTTCTCAACATAGTTCCACAGTTGATTAATTGCATTAGGAATTGCAAACTTTTTTGAATGACAATTATTTTTAATGTTATGTTTAAATAAGCAAATGCATTTTAACATTTTGCTCATTTGCATAAATTTCTAGCACAAAAATGTGAATATTGGACAAAGTCAGAATGAATTTTTATTATATTTATTTATTTTGTTTAGTTTTTTAGACTTCTATTTATCACAATAAAATACAGAAAATAGTTTTTGCAATCTTATATTTTGCAATCTGTAAACAAAAATGTGCAATTTTTGTAGAAATACAAAAAAAAAAAATCATGTTTACATATTCCTCTGTAAAAACAAAACAAAACACCAGAATGTGAAACTGTGATGTGTGGTACAGGACTCATTCCAGGATTGCAGGTACCTTTGAGGCATTTTTCATTCATGTTTGCTTAATCTAGAATGATATGCAGCAAATGTATAATTCACAGTAAACTGAATATTACTAATGTCAAATACTGTTACATGCTTAAATATGACAGGGAGCATTTGATTCTGTTTCTAGATGTTTTTATCCTATTACTATAACCTCTTTAAACACTACAACAGACAACAACAGAGTTGACATTTCCCACCATTTTCTTTGCTTTAGCTCAAGATGCTAACCTCAAAAACCAGATACTAAATGACATCTCTTAAACTGAGTTTATTTTTTAGTTGTATTTTCATCATAATATAGTTTTCAAAAAGTGAATGAGAAATTCTCTGAAATATCACAAAAACTGTCGTTAACATACAGTATAATTAAGATTGGCATATCCAATACATTTTGTGCAAAATAAATTAATGAAAAGGCCTCAATTCCTTTCAGAGTTTCCTGACAGAGGAAGTGGCATCACTAGAAGCAAGTCACATGATTTTTCTATGAGCGCTTTATAGATTGTTATGCCTGTTCATAGGCAATGTATAGCAGAGTTTACCAGAACATATAGAGACACAGGTAAAATGATTTTTTTTTACTTATTACAAATAAGACAGAAAATAGATATTTCAAGCAAAGGTTTAACTTAGTACAGAAAAAAAACACAAAAAAGATGCTAATTAAACTTAATTATTTCATAATAATTGAAGTATTGAATTGAATGTATGATTCGGGAGGCAGAAATGGTCAAAAATAGGCATAGTGGGAGTTAATATTTCCCTAAATACACATACAAACATTATTTTTTAGACATAACTTGTGTTTTTATTCAAACAGTTTCATTAAAGCTTTTGTGTTTGAAAAGAATTTATAGGTTTATATAGGAGATGCAAAATGTAACTGGAGCTGAAATTTGATTTGTGGCTCAGTACATGGGAAAAAGCTTGAAAAAATGCCCTTGCAATTGAAATATACAAGCACAAATTGAGCACTTAAAAGTGTATTTTTGGATGTTTTCTTTACATTGGATTAAAAAAAATCATAATAAAAGCCAAAAAGCCAAATAAATCTCCAACAAAAATTGACAGGTGCATGAGAAAACAATGTAGTGTCTTGCCTTAAC
Source organism: Danio choprae (assembly GCA_903798125.1). Taxonomy (NCBI): domain Eukaryota; kingdom Metazoa; phylum Chordata; class Actinopteri; order Cypriniformes; family Danionidae; genus Danio; species Danio choprae. The sequence continues at coordinate 6,226,432 of CAIGQW010000272.1, forward strand.
CCCTATGTGCTGTTGGGGAAGTTTTCATCCACTCTGTGGTGATTTTGAGTCTTAATTTGTCCAAAACATTCTCTGTGTTTCAGCAAATTAAATGATAACTGATTTTTTGGTGACAAATCTTATTTTGACACATATTTTGGGAAAATGCTATGAAATTTGTAAAACACCCAACAATACACTCTGGGCATACTTACTAACCTTTCGATATGTTGGTGGCTGTTATTGAATCACTGACTTACATTACAATGACATTTGTTGATTGCAAAGCCATGACAACATATTAGTATGCTTCTTGATTGTTGATGGTTTTCCCTCTTGGAAAGGGTTAAATGTGTCATTTTTACTGTTGATCATCAGTTGCAGTGCAAAACAGCTTCGTTTCTGCCTTTAAAATGGAGTATAGTGTGTGAGAGAGTGAGAGTGTAAGAGACCCTTGCAGACTTCCCTTGATATGTCTGAGCAAAATAAACAGCTCAGCTCTCAGAATACAGTAAATATAGTAAGTGTATTTATGCACACACACTACAATCTGCTGTTTTTTTTATTACATAAAACTCCATATAAAAGCCAGACACTTTTATGCACAGGCCTATCTAAATATGGAACCAACTAATGATCAACAGTAAAAATTAAAAACTTTACCTCATCCCAACAGGGAAAACCACCAACAATCAAGTATGCATGATTGTATGGTGTCATGGCTTTGCAATCAAAAAATGTCATAATAATGGAAGTCAATGGGGCAAAAACGGTCACTAACATAACGAAAGGTTAGTCAATTTGATCAATAGACAAGGGATAAAACATATTCATATAGTTATTAGTTTATATGATGCGTGTAAAGCATGCATGCTTTATGGCAAGAACACGCATGCATTGTAATTTAAATATAATTTAAAACACTAATAAAAGCCTTAGTAAGCACACTGAGAAAAACAAACATATTAAGTAAGCACATGAACTCTGTCTTCCCTGCTGTGCACAGTGTTTATTCTGATCCAAACAGAGTCTTTGTGTTTTTGAGCGGGGTGGGCATGACTGGTGATTTGAGGCTGACTTTGCAGATGCCTGAAGCCACGCGGCATAGCAACGGCACACAAACCCTTGTGCGGCTGAAAGCTCGGTCACATTCAGCTCACTCCCTCTCCAAACAGCAGATGTGTGCATGGAAATATTTGGAGAAGTTTTACATTGCGAGAAGAAGAAGACAATGCGCAGTGCCAGACATTTTGATGGCATGCTGCAACACTGCATCAGTATGTGAGCTGGCATTACTCTGAACAGATGCAGACTCCTCCAGCGCCCACATCCTTGACACACACACACACACCCCTCTCTGGAGCTCAGCCAATCAGACAGACACGGCCTCACGAGGCCCCTCCCCTTATGAGAAACCATCAGAGCCAGCATTACAGAGCTTCTTTGTGCTCTGCATGATGAGTAATTTCTAATTTCAGCAGCACATTTACCTCCCCGGGCACTAGAGACTTCACACGTCGACAGAGTAAGCAAAACAGTTGTTACTGTGCAAATGCGGTGGCCGTTTTCGACTTTGCAAGCTCTGTTAGACATCCACAATAATAGTTACACAACATATACACTTATAGGACTTCAGAAAACTGATAAAGAATGTTGCTGTTCAGATGATTTACATTGAAAAGTATTTAATACCATTTGAAGATTATAGTTCAGCATATTAAATGAATGTAATCCACAAATTTGGACAAGAAAATATGCTTAAATATTTTTTAAACAGCTCATATAATATTTTATCTTTTGAAGAATACACAAGGATTCAATAAGCCTGCGCACTCCAGTAATGAAAAAAAGACATGTTGTGAGATAAAACTACCTCTTTGATGCAAAGCAGATGAAGATGGAAGAAAGTCCCGTGTGACCAAAACATCCACCAATTGGACGTTTTGGTCACATGGGACTTTCTTCCATCTTCATTGCAATTTTTCATTACTGGAGTTTGTAGACTTATTGGATTTCTGTCTGTTTGGATTTTGTAGTCTAAACATAATCTGGATGCAGTGAATCTCTAACTTGTTCTCATTTGAAAACTGGCTTCTTTCTGTGGATTGATTTGCTTGAAATGTGCTTTCTTCCTACATGTATATTAAGTGCCCTTAATTGTATTGAATGTCCACTTGTAGTGTGCTTAAAATTTTGAAAGTATATATTTAAACAACAATGTATTCAGATAAAATCAATTAAATAGTGTCACTCTACATAAAAAGCTAAAATATGAAACACTTTAAAAGTCCACTTTGTAATGTCAGATTAAAGTGTTTACATTTTATGTCAATAATCTTTTGTCATGCTTTAAAGAAGTAAATTTAATCTGATTTGTAAGGCACAAGTACTTGATTATAGTTTCAACTGAATGGTGTTACTTGGAATTACATTTAAAGATGAATGTACTAAATGGAAACATCAGTGTTGATCGTGTAATCGCAAATATATTTAAATAGGAGATTAAAAGGCTTCAGTACAAATTGCAATTAAGTATATTTTGGTTTACCAAAAAACAGTACTTTCCAAAGTACAGTTTAATAATAAATATTAAGAGGTAATTATGTAATTACATATAAAACATATTTAAGTTCTACACTGTAAAAAAATACTGGTCACCTTAAATTTCTAAGCTGAATCAAATTAGCCTCATGAGTCCTCATATTATATTAAACTGACATAATTAAACTGACATAACTAACAACTTGTGTAACTGATAAAAATAAGTTGTAACATGATTAACTTAGTTTAATAAGTTACAATTAACTAAAACATACGTTGTCATGACTAATTGATCATAATTTTTTACAGTGTACATCAATAAGGTACCTGAAAGTTCAGCTACATATACAGCTATAATATATTTTCATTTAGGTGTATAAAACATTTTATTCCACCACAAAAAAGAAAATAACCATAGATTTAATACAAATAAATAAAAATATATATAATAATTAAACAAACCAACAAGTCAACCATAGTTTTGTCACACTATACATACTTTAACTGTTGTATTTGTAGCAAAAAGTCCAGTTAATGAAATCGTAATCAATGCATGAAAATCTACACTAACAAAACTCATAATTAAAACCATGGTACATTTTTGTAGGGGTTTGGTTAAAAAAATGAATTAAAGTATATTATATCCATAAAGCACTTCATTTTCACAAGGGATTATTTAAAACAAATGCCTCTTGGTTTTATATTGTGTAAGTCCATCACATTCACACACATTCTGATGTGTCTAACAATCTCCAAATATGGCTGTTGGCACTGCATATGATAGCCAATCAATCATCAGACACACACATAAGCTCATGCAAATGGCGTCCTGAAAAATTACGTGTACCGTGGACCTTTGTTGCACGCCAGCCCCGGGCTCAATAGCCCTTATTTTTGGACACCAAACCACAGTGGAAGAATCCAAAAAGGATGTTAAGGGAGATTTCCTGCATGGGCGTTTGCTTCTGCCACATTTCCTCTTGACTCTGCTAGGATGACAGAGCAGGGCAAATCAGACAGAAACACATCAGAAGGCCATTGACCCAAATGCGGTGCTTAAGAGCCCTTTTTTCCCCTCTCAGCTCTCATAAGTCCTGCTCTCCTCCTCTCAGCTGACTGAACACTGACTGTCCTGTTTCCCACAGATCTGAGCTGATAGCAGACACTTCTGTGTGGAAACTTTGTACTGCCTCACTGACCTACATATATACGCTACTGCGAGATGCTCTTTGTGGGTTAGGCATTGAATGCATTTGTCTCACACCTATAGAGCATAATGATCTGACACAGGCGAATTAGATACATCGAGCTATACTGCTTGTTTTGGTTTTATTATCTGTGATAAATTTCAAAGTTTTGAATTTATCAGAGGGAGGGATTTGTACTGTGGATAAAATAATAATCAGGCAGAGCACGTCCCACAGGAAATTATGCTTTTATATAAATTTTTATTCTTGAGAGACTTGCTTGTTTGTAAGGAATCATGAGTGACTTAGATTGCAATGCTTGTTATATAGCCACTTCCCAAATGAATAATAAATGGTCATGAAATTTTCATTCGCCAATTATTTTTTTATGTGAGAAAACGGAGGCAGAGCAATGTAATATGAGCGACATAAAACAGTGTTTATATAAACAATAATTTTAAGAAAAATTATATTGTCTGTTGAAAAGTTTAACACTAATTTAGATTAGGCGAAAATGGCTGTTTTAAGTTCTGCAGGAAATCACATCTGCAGTAGCACTGACAGCATCTTCTAATGATTATTGCACATGCTGGAGACTGTGGAATGACATTGTTTTGGTGAGCTGTGTTAAGTGGGTGAGGGGTGTTGAAGCAGAGCAAGAATATCTTTCACTGAACACTTCCCAAATCTACTATTCAAGACTATTACTATATCTACTAAAAAAATCATCAATATTTTACTTTATGCATCATTTTTATTGTCCAGGAACAAAATCATGTCAAAATGTCAGAGCTGCTTTTTATAATACAATAAAAATGCACAGTCACAGGCAGTCACGTTCATAGGCAGATTCGATTTTTTTTATTACACTACCATTTAGTATTTTAAAAGAATTATTCATTAATAATTATTAATTCAGGGCCAAAAGTGACAGTAAAAATATTTATAATGTGGCAAAGGGTTTCTATTTTTAAAATTTTGTTTCTCAGTCATCAGAGAAACCCTAAAAAGAATTTCATAAAAATGTTAAGCAGGATCAAATAAATGCATTCTGACCCCAAACATTTGTAACTCTGATGTTTAAACAGTAGTTTATGGTTTCTTACTATGGAAGTCAATGAGTTCCAGCAAGCAGCCTTCCTCTAAATATCTTCTTTTGTGTTCAACGGAAGAAAGAATCTCATCAAGTTTTAAAACCCACATAAGAGAGAGTAATGATGACATAACTTTTATTTTTGGATGAACTGTCCCTCCTGTTTGAGTTTCCTTCTTCTGTTGAACACAAAACAAGATATACTTTTCAGTTCATCTTGTTTTGTTTTGTTGAGTTTTTAAAAGCTTAGAACCACCTGAATGTGAGTAAATGATGAGGAGTTGTTCATTTTTGGGTGAACTATCCCTTTAAGCATCATTAAAGCTGCATGATGCCCCTGATTTATACACATAACCTTTATTTAATTAAGTCGTAAACAATCCACAATGTCATAACAGTCAAAAACAATGGCACCTAATGGGCACGGAATTCACAAGTGAATAATGGTGTTGACTTGTTCAGCTCTGAGCGGCAAACAGCTTCCCAGCAGCAGCTCCTTCACCACAGCCTCCTCTGACTAACAAAAGGCCATTGCCCAAAACCACCAGGGAGCTCTCCACCTCTCCCGCAGCTGGGGTGAAAGGTCGCAGGCTTGTTTTTCGTGGAGGCCCGAGTCTGCTAAAGTGCTCGCCGTCCTCCTTCCCTCCCGCCATTGTCAAGTCGACAGGAAAACGGTTGCTCTGCCTGGGCCAAAAGCAGCATAGCAAGAGAGGCGGGAGAGAGTGAGAGAGTGTCCTGTTTAATTCATCACCCGGTGGCGCTGGGTTCGCCCCTCCACCCGGACTGCAGTGCTGTGAAGTGCTGAATAACTGACGGGGCTGCCCTACATCTGCAGCAGGGGCTCCTGGGCATGAGGGAGAGAGAGAGACAGAAACTCTCTGAGACAGCAGGCGGCAGAGACCATGAGGCAGATATAGGTCAGTCAGACACTGAGACAGGACGATGACATGCTGCAGAAATGAAGGGAGGGGAGACTGCAGTGTTCTTCTCAATGAGTCCTCAATAGGTCCAGACTCAACACAGTTTCAGGCATTTCATGATGATGTCGAGCATCATAATCGCCTTTACTGACCCTGCTCCAGTTTGGTAAATTAAATTTCATGACAAACAAAAAAAAGGGGGTGGTGGATTATTACAGTGCTGACATCCACTGATCAAATAAAGCTGTAGATGGATTGTGTGTGACTGTCTGATATGAAAGACGGGTAAAGACGTTGTAGACATTTGTATTATTAACATTATTCTATTATTCTATTTATTTATTAATTTTTAAAGATATTTTTAGGGGTTTTTAACTTTTATTTTTATAGGACAGTGTAGTGACGAGACATGAATGAGAAGCAGAAGAGAGGGGAAGCATCAGAAAAAGGACCTCGATCCAGGAATCAAACTCGGGTCGCTGTGAGCACCTCAGTGCTATGTGTTGATGCACTAAACACTGGCTATTGGCGCTTAGTTCAAAGTCATAAGAGAAACCCTAAAAAAATTCACCAAAAAAAATAATAATAATGAGCATCCACACAACCTCCTCACTTATGTTTAGATGAATATGTAGATTTGCTCGTACATCTCAATAACACAGTCAACACACAAAAAAGGAAAGTGTTGAGAAAACAGCAGTTAAGAAAGCATCTAATCATACTGTGTTTGCACAAGCTCTGCAATTCACAGACATAATGTTGACAAATGAGTTCATTAAATCCTTGTGCATCCTTATGAAGTCGACAGCTGTTTTATCATATTATATGCTTTTTAGGGTTCTTTTATACTGCAGTCTAATCAAACGCACAACATATTAAAGCGTCTTTGCTGTTTTCTATAACATCAAACTAATAATTAAGAGTGTGTGACTTTATTAGAATGGCGACACAGGACACTTCTGTGTCACAGTTGAAATTTTTACAGAGATTTTAACATTCTTAATAGTGTTTAACATTTGAAATAGTGTAAGTATACAAGTTAGCAAAATTTATAACACTGTTCTAGTGTTTTTTTAATATTTTAATGAAAACATCTTACAAATTAAAAATACATTTTGGCAAAAAGGTGTATTTAATATTGAAAACGATCACATAATAAAGATAATAATAATGCATCAGTGTTTATCTAATCATTTACTTATCAAGACTGAAATTTGTAAATAAATTAATTAATTAATAAAAAGATTATTCTAAAAAAAAAAAGTTATTAAAGTCAAATGAAGTTAAAATAAAATAATTGAACAAATAGAAACAAGCATGATTTAATGAATTAGTGTCCAGTCTGCACAACGATCCTTTAGGCTTGCTTTTGATAACCCTAAGACAGAAAGATAAAGCAAATCCCATGCTGTGAGAGATAAGGTGATCATTCTGTGTGTCCAAATAAACATCCTGAGAAAACCGTTGGTACTGAAAACATTACCACACAGAAAAGAGAAAAACAATGCAGGTCTACAATGTTTTTCTTACCACAGTGGAATCCAAAGGTTTGACAGTACTTTAAAAAAGCATCTAAACTTTATTATTAGCATAATTTGATTGATTTGCATGTCTTAACATTTTGTTTGTCCCATGATTACTTTAATGTCAGCAGCACTCTATCCGCTAGAGCTCTGTAAATCTGACGATCATGCAGAATGGTTTGATATGAGCTTCAGTGAAACAAAAACATTCTGTCTTTACAAACAGTGACATAATCAAAGTCACTTAATATAATCTGAAATATATTTATATATTTCACACTATATTACTGGCACTATAATGCCATTTGTACAGCATTTGCATTTTTTTTTAGTTTGCTACTACTATTTGCAATCCAATCGAATGTGCACAAAGACTTGCAGGACCTGTATTTGTGCTGTGGCTTTGGCAGTTATGGCTGTAGAGTGAAACCAGCTTGTTTCATGTGATGCTGAGTTTATGCCCTGAACTCTAGTGTCTGAATCCAGTGCGGGTGATATCAGTCAACAGCCCCCTCCAGTGTATCCCCCACAGCACCTCCTCCAGATCAGCCTGTGCTCCCGCCTGCAGAGCCCATTAGAAACCCCACATGAAAGCCTCTGAATGGGTCCTTTCAGATTAGCACTGATCCCACATTGTTTATGCGGAGTAATTAGGAGCACATAGGAAACCCGGAGGTTAATTACAAAAGACTGGATTACAGTCATATCTCTGTCATGTCTAAATAAGCAGTGGACTACAATGCACGCAGAGACCCCCAAATAATTTTCTTGTCACATCTTCTGTTTGTCTATTGCTAGAAAAAAATAAGCGTGAGAATTCTGTAATGACCTCATGTTGCAATCAAGCAGGACAATTTTGATCATGTGTGTTCTAGTGCAATAGTAAAAGTACTGTTTTGGGGTACTTTCTCACAACACTATTGGCCAGTAAGCAAAGAACATGTGATCTTTTGTGGCTATTTGAATGCATTTGACGATATAAACACTGTAAAAATGCAGAGTTCCACACAATTGCTTCATGTTGTCCCAACACAAATCTATTAAATAAGCTTAATTGCTTTTACACATTTAAGTGGGTTGAACATAAAACAATTAAGTTGTCCCAAGCAAACTTAGGAATTGTGTTGATCTTTTTAAACTCATTTTAAATAAGTAGTATGAACAAGGAGCAAACGTAATTTGTATATGCAACAAATTCACTATGTTCAATGAATACATTTTGGACCTCTTGGTAATGATCAAAATTGGACAAGCTCAAAATTTTCTGACTGCATTTATACCTGTATTTAGCATTGTCAACTTGTGATAGGATTGCCAAAAATGCATCTTAATACTAGAAAAGGTGAAACGCTGACAAAACTAATTTTATAATGAATTTCACACCTGTTTTTAGTATTGTCCTCTTATATTGGATTGACAAAAATGCATCTTATAGTTCAACCAAAAATTTAAATGCATTTACCATTGAAGATTTAGGTGACTTTTTCCTCAGTAGAATATTAAAGGGATAGTTCACCCAAAAATAAAAATTTACTCAGAATTTACTCACTCTAAAGTGGCTTCAAACCTTTATGAGTTTCTTTCTTCTTTTGAAGACAAAAAATATATTTTGAAGAAAAGTGAAAACATGTAATCATTGACTTCCAGAGTAGGACCTTTCTTCAAAATATCTTCTTTTGTGTTCAACAGAAGAGAGAAATTCATAAAGGTATGAAAAAGGTGACAGATGAGTAAATTATGACAGAACTTTCATTTTTGGGTGAACTATTCTTTTAAAGAATATTTTTAGCTGAATTCAAAAACCGATATGATCGTATTTTCATATAATGCAAGTCAATGGTCACTGGTTTTGAGATTACAAATAAACTCATACAAACAAGTCCAAATCAATCATAATGGCTAATGATGATGGACTGAGGTCATATAAAGGGAAGCAATCAGTCTGTGCAAGAGACAGATTTTCATTACTTGCACTATAGTGGCATATATATGAATGTAGGGATGGATGGGGACCATAAAGCACCAAAAACACAAAAAATTAGATTTTTCTTCAGTATTTCATCAGGAGCCATGGGATGGATTTGAACTTGTTTGTATGTATTTATATTTCATCTCAAAAATGGGTGACCACTGACTTGTACAAATCGTATTTAGATAAAAACCATCTTGCAAAAAAGTTACTTGCATCTTCAATGACCTGAGGGTGAGTAAGTTAACTGTAAATGTTCATATTGGGGTGAACTATCCCTTTCATAAAGGGGGTTAATGGGCTTAATGTAGGCCTACAAAAATAAGTCTATGCATATGCAATTCAGATACAATACACACATCCACCTTTAGCTATCATCAGCGATAACATTTCCTGATCACCATGCTTATAAAAAAATTCAGTGAAATGCTAAATATGTATTTTATTTGGTAACCAAACAGTTCCAAACATTGATTTCCACTGCCAAATTTCTCAAAATAACTTATGTCCCACAAGAGAACGTATGTGTGCAATGGCATGAGGGTGAGTAGCTTATTATTTAGGTGGATGACTGGCAGATACTAATTACATCTGAGTATCAAGTGAGACCTACTCCCCCAGTTTTGACTCACACACAGCAGATTTTCCGGATGAATGAAACGGGAGAGGGTCACATCAAACAGGGCCGCGCCACAGAACAAATAAAACACAACTCTGCTCTCCTCGGCCCAGGATCCCCTTACACGCTGCCCTTGGCTCCATTGATCCTCATGTGCACAGAGTGTTGGATGGATGGGGAACAGGATCTGAGGAGCAGGAATGTGTGTCCTTGAAAGCTGCTTACGTAGAGAGGATAGAGCTCAAGGACAGGGAGGGAGTGGAACAGACAATAACAGTTAGAAAATATAAATAACCATTAGGCCGTGTCCTATTATTGACAGTAAACTGCACTTTAGTCATAACATCTGACTAAACCAGTTGTCACACTCATGGTTTTTATCTGGATGCAGCCATTATGTGAATGTTGACTGGAGCTCTTCTGCGCCCTCTACTGACACTAAAGCGCTACTGCATCGCTTATAATAATTACTACCATGTCTGTTTACATGAAACCCAATAAGTATTTGGACACGTTCACCCAAAAATGAAAATTCTGTTTTATAACTTACTTTAACTCTCTTAAAATCTTACCTTCCATTTAATAGATGCAATTTAATTTTTGTTTGTTTTTAACTATTACTATCTTATACTGTTTAATTGTAAATATTTACTTTCAACATTGACAGTGTTTGATTGTGATTGTTGAATTGTTGAATGTCAGTTGGTTGTAATTTTCTGTACACTTTTATTACTCTTGTTTCCATTTTTCATTCATTCATTCATTTTCATTTCGGCTTAGTCCCTTTATTAATCTGGGGTCGCCACAGCGGAATGAACCGCCAACTTATCCAGCATATGTTTTACGCAGCGGATGCCCTTCCAGCTGCAACCCATCACTGTTAAACATCCATACACACTCATTCACACACATACACTACGGTCAATTCAGCTTACCCAATTCACCTATAGCACATGTCTTTGGACTGTGGGGGAAACCGGAGCACCCGGAGGAAACCCACGCGAACATGGGGAGAACATGCAAACTCCACACAGAAATGCCAACTGACCCAGCCGAGGCTTGTTTCCATTTTTCTTTTCCCCTTATTATTATTATCATTATTTTTTTTCTTTTCTTTTGTAAAAAAAACAAACAAAAAATAATAATGATGATATGTAACTATTTGTACTGAAATAGTGTTAGTTTTTTCACAATAAAAAATTTGACCATAAAAACTAGCACTTTGAACATTTCATTTGGAAATGTTCAAACAATTGGAAAGTTTAGACCACCTATTAGATTTTCAAATAAATAATGATTTTCAGTTAATGTGATAAGTTGCAACTGCATGGCTTCACCTGCAGTTACAAAATCATTTTGTGAGAAAGTGAAGTTTTGAGGAAAGCACTAAAATAACTCGTTGTAGATGCCATTTGATTTGATATGTTTTATAAAGCAATGAGATTCCTATGTTTAACATGTGCTGCTACTTTCAGGGGTAACTGCATGCAATAAAAAAAAAGAAAACAGTAATGCACTAAATTAATTGTGTAAAGTGCACATAAATACTCTTTTTAAATTGAACTTTTTATTTATGTGATTCTAGAAATGCCTGATAACGTGATATTGATTAGCTTGGCTATCATATTGTGTTGTAATTTTAAAAATATGTAAGCTCATGCACAGTATTAAAATGACATGAGAAAAATGACATCATTTTCAAAGTCCAAAAAATGAACCTAAAACATTGTGATAATAAGTAGCTCTAAGAACATTTTTGTGCATCAACAAATCTTTAAAAACAACTTTGTTTGCCTTTGTCTTCCATTTCAGGTCAGGGTACATGTTTAGTATGGTCAAGTAACAGAGTAACAGAGTTTATATCACAAAAATAATAGTGTTTACATAAAACTAACTTGTCGGGTTTGGCAAAATTTGACACTTTGCATAAATCTAAATATGTAGATATCGTAATTTTTTGCTAACTCCATAACCTCAAGTCACATTGTCTGTCATCCATGTTGTGAATTAAGACTATGAATGATATATCTGCTATCTTAGGTGTTACCGAAAAGCTTTCATGTGCTAGTCTGAATATCCCTGCTGCCTTCCCTCCCTCTTTGTCCTCACTCAGCTCACTGTCTCCACGGGGCAAATAAGGTATTTTATATGCTAATGATATGCCCTGGTCCAACAAAGAGCTTCTGCTCGAATGTGGGGGGCCAATTCTTCAAACCATTCACAACCAGCTGTTTGCTCTCTCTTTCTCTCTCCACATACTGGGCCAGTTGTTAGAAATTAAACCAAACTCAATATTTAAGGACCAGATTGTATCGACTCTAGAGGAGATTCCAAGGAGATGGTATTTAAAAACAGCTCAATTATTGAAGCCATCTTCAAAACATTGAGATGTTTTAATTCGCTATCATGAATGAAAATGACATTATCATTGACACTGATGCCAGTCAGAGTCTCTTATCAAGTGTCATATCTTTTACATGTGGAGACAAGTACCATCTGTTCAGAGTGATGTTTCATTAACATCTGGCACAGATGGCCCAACACACTAATACACAATCTGCAGGGTTCATGACCATTGTCTCATTTTGCCAAACAGCACTGATTGTTTATTGTGGTCAAAAAAACCTAGAGATGAAAACAATTTCTCTGTTTATTATGTGTTAACAAATATAATCAAGAAAAGACTATCCAATGTCCCAAAAGATGTTATCCAGCCCACTACATATCTGCATACAACCCACCCGTGTTTTCCACGTGTATGGCGAAGCAGTGGGGGTGAGCAGAGGCCAGCTGTAGGCCTGTAGGTTGGAGCTGGTGGAGGACAGAAGCCTGCAGGCATTACCCTCCCATCTCATGCTGAGCCAAGTCTTTGTGATCTGAGATCCTGGCTTACCACTGCCCATCTGTCCAGCTCCCCAACAACACACATTCTCTCATTCATTAGGCAAACTGCAATCTGCCTTCCATGGCACACGTCTACCTGGCTCATGTCCATTTGGGGGTTTCATCATCATGTTCTATCAGAGAAAACTACATTTGGTTGAAGGGAAGACCTGAACGCGAGCAGAGAATGTCTCATTGCATATAAAAGTGATGGTTTGTCAAATATAGGTCAGATGTGAGTGTGAGTGGAGCAACAGGCATTTGGGGATGAATCATGGAATAAATGCAGCGAGGAAGGAATTCTGCCATCTATCTGTGGAGAAGTGCTAGTGCCAGTGCTGACTGCAGCTTCTGATGTGACATATGGGTGATTCGCTATACTGTATTTTAAACTATAGCTTAAAACTTTGACTTATTCACATTTAAAGGGTTAGTTCAAACACAAATGAAAATTATGTTATTAAATACTCTGCCCTCATGAAATTTCAATTCCCTGAGACCTTCGTTCATCTTCTGAACACATTTTGTCAGATCAAATTCAACAGCTTTTTCATCCTTCATACACAGCAACTGTTGTAAGACGTGCAAAGTCCAGAAATGAACCAAAAACATTGTGAAGCTCCAAGAACACTTTTGTGAGTCAACAAATCTTTAAAAACAACTGTGTTTGTCTTTGTTGTCCATTTCAGGTCAGGGTACATGTTTAGTATGGTCAATACAATGCTTGCATGTCGCACTGCTGACTTTAATGGCAATACATCTGCCCATAATGCAAACACACCCTGACCTGATGCCGGAGAAAATATATATCCCGACAGATTTATATTTGCATTTTTTCCCAAGCATAAGTGTTCTTGGAGCTTCGTATAGTTACAGTTGAAGTCAAATGAACTGTTTTGACAATATTTTTGGCATTATTTTAGACTTTGAAGGAGTTAGGACTGTTGCTGTCTATGGAGGATGAGGGAGTTCTCAAATTTAATCTAAAATATCTTAATATTGGGATTGGAAGGCCATGATAGAGTAATTAATAAGAGAATTTTCATTGGGTAAACTAACCCTATAAATTATAAGGACAAGGAAATGGACTCCAATAGTTTAGTACACACAAACACAAGCACTATCTGCCACGACCCAATCAAAAAACAACAGCATCGCCCATTTATGCTTTTTCAAAAATCCACTAAAACAGATATTTCACCAAAGCATGAATATGTACACACCATTTACTCACATTCAAGTTGTTTTAAACCTGTAGTAACTTCTTCTGCTAAGCACAAAAGTAGAACGTTCAGTTGTTGATACACGTAACGTAACATTAGCCACTCACTTCCATAGTAGGAAAAAAAATATCTGGAAGTATTCAGCAGAAGAAAGAAAGTTATTTAATTTCAAAACAAGTGGAGGTTTTTTGTTTGTTTTTTTGTTAAACTAACCCTTTAACTCAAATGTAAATAACATACCGAAGAAAAAAAATCTCTTGCTACTTTTGTTACTTAACAAATTCAAGTAGGCTTTCTCCAAAACAATGTGCAAGTAGTATATTAAAATATAACTACTTTAGACCACTGTATTTGTAAATACAAATAAATGAAAACTCTAAATATAAGGCTAAATTGGACACTTCAACACCTAGTTGAGAGATCAGTTCAATGTTTTCTGAGATTACACCTGACTCTACGAGATTTTCTGAGATTATACTCTGAATCTATGACAAAAATAGACTTTTGCAAATCAGCTAAATGCTTTTGAAAGATTTTGCTCTAGGTAGCTAACAAGAGAAATATTTGAGAGATATTTGATTATGTTGTGTTATTTCAAAATCCCCTTGAGCTGGCCACATAACTCCAAAATTCCATCCGTTATGGAAATATAATCTCACGCCTTCGTGTTCACAGTAGTAGTGTGTGGCTCTAGCTGGTCACTTGTTTTCATCATATCTGTGCACTGATTTCTCTTTCTGCCTTCTGAAATTCAGACAGGGAGAAGAAAGGAAGAGCAAAAAGACAGAGAAAGTCAAAGGAGAAGATAGAGAGACAAAGAAAGACAGGATTTCCAGACATGTTCTGCCAATCCCCAGCTGTCAACCTCCATTTGCTTTTATAGGCAGCGTGGTGTGCATTAAGGCCATAGGGGGAGGAGGTGTAGAGCATACCTGTAGTAAACACAACGCTCAATGCATGGGACAGCTAAAGAGCTTATAGGGATCGTGGCTCACCCCAGCTCCATTCACACACTCATAATGTGACGAAAGGTGGCAGCTAATTGGCTGGGTCTGTCTGCTGTCATTACCTGGACTGAGCCTCTTTTTACTTGCTGCCCCTCCCATCATGCCCACACACTGGAATGCCTTTTTAGGACATAGCTGTCACACAGACCTGGAGCAGGCTCTGGATTCCCCTTGCTTCTTTTCTTATTCGCTTTACCTAGTTTCGTTCATTATTTCTTTCTGCCATCTGCCATGCATTAAAATGTCTCTGTTCACAAAGTTCAATGCACACACTGTAAAAAATGCTGGGTTTCACACGATTCCTTCATGTTGTCCCAACACAAATCCATTAAGTTACCTTACTAATTTTTTACAAATTTAGGTGGATTGAACATAAAACACTGAACTTGTCCCAAAAACACACAACAATTGCGTTATTTCAGCTCATTTTAAATAAGTAGTTTGAACAAGCAGCAAAAGTAATTTCTTCAGTGTACAAAGTCACGACAATGCTATGTGTGGGAAAATTTACCTTCCAATGTGATGATATCAGTGCGATAACATGATAAATATGTAAATCCTTACTCAGTTGTTTTATGTGTTTTGAACAAACGTATACATACTTCCCACACTGTAAAAAATTTAAATGAGTAGTTTGAAAAGCAGCAAAAGTCAATATCTGAGTGCAGGAGGACTTTAATGACTCAGTAGCTTCATCTATGAGCCCAATGTGTGCAATGATGAGTCCATGAAATACTCTGAAATATGTATGATTTTCTTTTATTATTTAAATTGCTAAATCCTTTTAACCATCCAATTTGTCTGTTACTGATAATAAGTCAAATTATAGTACTTGTAAAAGTCCCCCTGTTAAAGGAGCTAAAAAAAATCAAACCCACTATGGTAAACAAAAAATTCAAAAGCGACCATGGTTAAGGTACAAGAGGAGAAAGATGCCACACCTGAACAGCAACAAAGTTTTTTTTTTCCTGTAGGAATTCCGACTGGGCCTGTGGAAATACAGTGCATTGTTGTGTGAAATACATCAATGTACGTCACAATTTAACATGTAAGATTTAACAAAACTTTCTATAACCTTCTTGAAGTAAAAAAAAAAATCAATTAATTGTGTACAGAATTTGTAGGTGGTTTCTTAAATATACACACTTGATTTTTTTTAAGTATTACTATGTTTACATGCAAGAATATGTACTTTATGTAAACTATGGTCTTGTTCACACCTAGTGTTAAGATGTGATTTGGTTGACTGGATCAAAGTGGACAAAGAAGACACATTCCTGTGGTTTTTGTTGTTTTTGTATCTTTTGAGCCACTGCCCTGATTTCACTGAGGAGAGGCTCTTTGGGTGGAGGAATATATATAGGCATTTTCTTTTCTTTTGCTCTAACATTGTGAAATCAGTTTGCGAAATTTACATATGAGCACAAAAGCAGAAAATGGAAAACTACAGAGGGAGCAGCACCTTTCATGGATGGGGTTTGTGCTAGTATCAGGACTGGTAAGAGAATGTTGTGCTTTTTACATTTTCATGATTTCAGATGACAAGGTTTAAATCCAATAAGCACATTTTAACAACAATTCCTATATAATAAATCAGAATACCTTGTTTGACTATATGAGTGTTTACACAAATGCAATCCAATCAATTGTTTTCAACCACCTCTGGAAATAGCCAAAAGTGTCAAAAATTAGCACTCACTAAATATATTTTGTATCATCCACTTGTCCACTTGCAAACAAACAGGGATCTGTAAACAAATAGGGATCAGCAGCACTATAGTTTGATCATACTCCTGTTAAACTACTTTTTGGCCCAGACTGTCTTTGCATTTACACAATTTGCAATTAAAACAAACATATTTGACTGTCTTTTTATACAAAAATGATGTTGTTTTTATAAGTATTCAATTATAAGACTTCAAATTTATGCTATATCTCGCAAATGGATATAAAAGATACACATTGTACATATCAGTGGTTTTCAAGAGTGCTATTTTTCCTTCTAAACAGACAGCAATATTTATCTCAAAAGGAGGTGTAAAAGTGACGTCAGCCCTCATCAAGACAACAGAGCATCAGTCAACTATACAGACATATACTGATGAAGTGCACGGCATGAACGGAGCCCATTCAAGACTCTTGTCTGTAGAAAAAGAAATGCATTTTCCATGGCTTAGCATGATTAGTGCCGCAGTCACGGTACCCTTAAAGGCCTCTGACTGACCCTCTATTGCCTGCGGCAGTTGGCTTGGCTGTGTTTTAGGGAGGGAGGGAATGAAATGCTGCCGAAAGAGAGGGGATCAGGGCAGAGAGGCTTCCCGGTGCAGAGGAGGAGCTAATAAAGAGAGAGAAAACAGGCAAAGGGCCAGCCAGAATACTAAGTGTCTCAATTTCAATACCCTATTAAACAGCAGAGCCCCAAAACACACACACTCCTCCCACTTTTCCAATTGTTCACAGACTGGATTGAGAAAAAACAGATGCTTGTCAAAAAAGGCGTGTGAAAAACTAGTTGCATTACAGTTAAAAAGTAGGTCATCATGATATGGCAGATTAGCTTCAACAAAGTTTCAAAGTGAATAAATGATAGCATTAATAGCATAGTAGCAATAAGTAGGCTTCTGAATGTATGATTCCTGAAGTGCAGCCTTTCTGTTCAGTTTGCTGCCTCATTATATGGATAACAATCCTGGGTCTTCCAGCTGTAAAAAAAACGTGGATTATGTAACATAAAGAAAAAGGGGGGATGTTATTCCTGACCTACATTCTGTATGTTGGGTACGACTGCACTGAGGGAAGTCATGAACTATAGTCTTCACACTCAGTCAGTTTCAGAGACCTTAATGAGGAATATCTGGAAATATCTTTACACTGTTTTTTTTTTTTTTTGTCTGATTACACATATTTCATATTTAAACCCTGCTCACATACACATTAACTGGTAATGGTAACTGCACATTTGAGTGGTTGTTGACCGATACAAGCACTTAACTCTTAATTATAGGGTCATCAGGGTCAGCTTTCCATGAGCTAATAAGATTTAGTTACATAAGAGCTGCAGGTAATTCTAGTGGATGCTTAGGGAATGTCTTGCTGTGCCTCTATGAAAGTAGACTTTGACATGGTGAGTGTTCACTCAAAAAGCAAATTGTTTCATCCAGCAATGTCAGGTTGATGATTAGCATGCATACTGTATATAGGCTCAACCCTACCTACACTAACAAAACCTTTGACTCATGAGCAAGACATATCACTTTCCTCTAGCATTGTTGTGGAACTGGGCGATACCCATGTAATAAAATGATACATGTAAATATATTCAAATTACACAGATGACCATATACGAAAACATACATAAAATTATAGATAATGTGCCTATTTGTAATTCCCACAATGGTTGCCTATATACACTCACCGGCCACTTTATTAGGTACACCTGTCCAACTTTTCGTTAACGCGAATTTCTAAACAGCCAATCACATGGCAGCAACTCAATGCACTTAGGCATGTAGACATGGTCAAGACAATCTGCTGCAGTTTAAACCGAGCATCAGAATGGGGAAGAAAGGTGATTTAAGTGACTTTGAATGGGGCATGGTTGTTGGTGCCACATGGGCTGGTCTGAGTATTTCAGAAACTGCTGATCTACTGGGATTTTCACGCGCAACCAACTATAGGGTTTACAGAATAGCCCAAAAAGTTCTGTAGGCGCAAAGCCTTTTTGATGCCAGAGGTCAGAGGAGAATGGCCAGACTGGTTCCAGCTGACAGAAAGGCAACAGTAACTCAAATAACCACTCGTTACAACTGAGGTATGCAGAAGAGCATCTCAGAACGCACTACACATCGAACCTTGAGGCGGATGGGCTACAGCAGCAGAAGACCACACCGGGTGCCACTCCTGTCAGCTAAGAACTGCTGATGAGTCTCGATTTCTGCTGCAAAATTTGATGGTAGGGTCAGAATTTGGCGTCAACAACATGAAAGCATAGATCCATCCTGCCTTGCATGAACGGTTCAGGCTGGTGGTGGTAGTGTAATTGTGTGGGGGATATTTTCACTTTGGGTCCATTAGTACCAATTGAGCAACATGTCAACACCACAGCCTACCTGAGTATTGTTGCTGACCATGTCCATCCCCTTTATGACCACAGTGTACCCATCTTCTGATGGCTACTTCCAGCAGGATATCAAAATATAGGTTATGTTGCATACATGACATTTTATATATACAGTCAAGCCCAAGATTATTCATACCCCTGACAATTTCTGACTGAAATTTTTTTTATGTTAATTAAAACTGAGAAATAATGATGTCTTTTGTACAACACTTTATTACCTTTTGGGAGAAGAAAAAAAAACTTGCTAGTTAAATAAAAGTAACTTTAGGTCAGAATTTGCCAGGCATATGAATAATCTTGACCTTGACTCTGTGAAATCCAAATATGAACTTGCATCTCATATGTAATTTGCATATATTGCCATATATCAGATTTCTATGTGGGTAAAGGCACAGAGATCTAAACATAATAATCTATTTACTGTCAAATTTGGTCACTGGGTGTTTTCTTCTCAATAGGTGAACTCTTTAGTGTACTTCAATCTTCAACATGACACAGTTTGGTCAATCATCAACAGCAATATAACAATCTGCTGAAAGGAATTTACCGCCCTGAAACCCAAAGTAAAACCTGCTGTGGCCACATCCCTAAGTCAGTTCCTAAGATATATGACTTCTGTCACAACACCCGGTTGTCATTTCCTCTTGCAAATCCAGTCGAAGGCAACTTCAAACTCATTCACAGACCTCAATCGCTAATAAATCTATTAGCATATTTTGGATGGAATTTTGCAAAGCAGATCAATGTCAGAGCTTCTCATAAGCAAAACACAAGCTGAGTGTGCCATGAATGAGACGCATGCTTTGATGACTAAGTTTGGCAATCACTACCTGCTAGTCCTTTCCTTATTTGGAGCCTGAGAAGCTGGAGATAAAGCTAAGCTCCGCCCATCGACTCTCGTACTAGTAATTGTTTGGTTTCTAAACAGTGTTAGATCGGGCGGAGCATGAGAATGATGGTGTGAGTATGAGAACGTGTGCGTGTTTGGGAGAGGCAGATTAAGAGTGAGAGATTTTCTGAAGAGAGAACGAGACTGTTGATAGTTTATCTGGGCTTATTGACTGTGTCAAACGTTAGTGTGTGAAAGTGCAAAGCAAGCAAATCAATGTTAACAGGACATTGAGGTAAAACAGAGATATGAAATCAGCTATCTGAAGTTGAGACATCACCAGTCATCATTGCCTTGCCAAAGGTTGACTATATATGGATATGACCTCGCTGTCATTATTTCAAACCACTTCCTTCTTACTCATCGTGAGGCAGATTGTAGGCAAACCTTCAAATAAAGGAATGAATGAGAAACACTATTGCTTTGGCAGAAAGACTTATCAAATGAAAAATGCTACAAACAAATTTAAGGAACATTTCTGTATAATGTAAATGCTGAACGTATATGCATTTTACATATGAAGGTTGAATACTTGAATATGTGTAAATAAAAGAGACTCACATAGTGCAAAGTGAAACTGCAGCAAGCCAGAAATAAAGAAATGTCTTTGTTTGATCAAAACTCCCTAGCATCTCTAACTTAGCGTTTCTTCATTCATTAGGCCTAGAAGTTTCAATCTGATTTCGATGAGAAAGTCCCATGTGACAAGGGCCTTGAATTCTTGACATTGTTACCATGTGACACACTTAAAGATTTCCTTTTATGGCGGTTGCTGTTACATCGACCAGAGGGCGAGGCCTAACACAACCAAAGTACACAGAACGCTCTACAGCTAAAGCCCTTGAGGAAATAAATATGAAGAATCCTTTTGTGGACAAAGTTTGAGGAAAAATGCAGCGCATGCCAAGCAGGATGTCTTGTTATGGCGTATCTCATATCTCTGCATCTAAATTCTTCACATTTGTAATGTCAAGCGTTGCTATCATACTTACATGCCATACAGAGATTCATAGGCCTGGATGTATATCAAAATGTTGACAATTTTACTATGCTTTACATACAATTTTTTTAATTTATGACATTATATTTCTATAATGTCAAATGCACATTATGTACAAGTCATTTTTTCAGAGTTTTGTGCCACACCTGAGCTAAAAAGCTTCTAAGTTGCTCAACAAGAAAGAACATGTCTGTTGCTTCTTAGTACAGCCAATGCATCACACTATAGAAAGGGCAAATGACTTATGAGGATTGTGGCAAAAGGTTATAGTCATCGGAAAACCTCAGCAGGGTTTTCCTTTAGATCACTATTTAAAAAACGAAACACAAACACTATATTGAGCACAAAACTAAGTATTTATTTTGTTTTTTAACACAGCATTATATTAAGAACTGATCAACGTAATTGTACATAAAACAACTGAACAAATAAAAGCCTTTTGATGTAAGAATTACATTAATTATAGAAAGCAGACAACACAATTAGACTGAAACTTTTTTATAAACTCTATGCTAGATTCTGCTGGAGCTAATTAAGCACCCAGATGAGGTTAACAGCTGTTTACGAAGTCATTTAAAAATCCTGTTTGTGTGCTGTACTGTTGTTTTTTTTCACACATCAGTGAGAGTGAGGTGTGTGTGCACGGAGAAGCACAAAAAGAGTAATCACTATTTCTTAGCTGTACATTCCTTAGTTGGCTAAGCTTTCTCCCACAGCAAAATATTTCAATGTGATTTCCTGTGCAAACTTGCTGAAGAAATGACATCCTTAAAAATTCACTTCCTGTAAGAAATGCATACAGTAGGTCATTCCCTTATTTGGCAACTAACACCGGCCTTTGGTTTTCAGGCAGTGGAATTTACATTGTTTAAGGAAGGAGCTATATTTCAATCAACATATTTACTTTACCAGGTCAAATCTGTTGAAACACAAAGCTAAATAAGATTTGGTACTTACTTATTAGATCAATGCCAAGCTTTCAGTAAGACTGACAGTGGTAATAAAGGTGGCCAGAAAGTTGATGTACAAATGACCCCAATATGAACCTCTGCCAATATTAATGTTGGACCTGGGCCTTGGGATACCTCAGTCTAGCCAGAGATGCTGTGAGCGCCACACCTCATCGCACAGACATCAGTCAGGAATGACAGACATTTCATGCACAAGAAACATCAACATGGAACTCTTGAGCAACAAAGCTCTAATGAATAAGGTATTAATAGCAAACAAAATAAATGACAGCAATCTTTTGTTTGTTACATTATGGTTTCTGTGGAGTCAATATGATTTGCAAATGTCTAAAATGATTATCTACAGTTAATATAAACACACATTCTTAAAGGGAAAGTTTATCCCCCAATAGATTGAATATTCTTTGTTCAGAACTTTAAAAAACTAATTTGTCTATTTCACAGTCCTTTAAAATAATGATAAAGACAACACCAGGGTGAGTAAATAATGACGCAGTTTTTATTGTTAGGTAAACCATGGCTTTAAAGGATCATTTCCATCTTGCACTACATTTATGTTTGAATAATATCCTGAATGTTGAAACTGCTTTCGTACACATAAAAATCTATTATAGTGAAGGATCTGCTGGAATTACTCAACTTCCTGTGGCAGGCCTAAGCTATGGTGCTTGGCACAGTAATCTCTCCCATGCTGGTTTAAAGGCTGACTGAGTCTGGAGTGTGGACGAGCACGTCTGACTAATTCCAGGGCCAATCCCTGCTCAGCCTTCTCTTTCTCACGGGCAGACAGATGGTGGAGGCTAGATTAGGAGGCGTAGGGTCCTGGTACAAAAACAGATATTGCTATAAACTGACCCATACACAGTGGTCCCAACTCATATGCCCCTTCAGCTCTGCGTAAATCCCCATGCATTTGAAGGAGATAACTGCAGGCCACATAGTGGTGGATCTAATGTAGCATGCATTAATGCTACAATCAATGTCAAATGTTCAAAACCACGCAATCATAATGCTTGGAGTTGAGAAATTATGAATATGTTTTAATGCAATCTCTAGAGCAGCATGTAGAAATGATCCCAACATGACTTATTTATATCTCAGTAGCAGAGAATGAGCCTCTGTTAGCAGTGGGCACAGTGGGGTGCTAATAAGCCACTGATCTCCATTGATCGGCCGGCACTGGAGCGAGCAAAACTTTCTTATACAGAGAGCATCATTCACACATTCTGAAAACATATGCAGCATTCAGGTTCACCACAAAATTCAATTTTTTACACTCTGTCACTCCAAATCTTTTTGACTTTCTTTCTTCTGTGGATAGCAAAAGAAGAAAAATAGAGAATGTTTTGACTGTAGAATGACTGTTTAGAAATTACATAGAGGAACTACCTCTACTCTAAATTATGACAAGTGATGAACCCAAGTATGCAAAGCTATATGTTGACAATTGTGTACATGCTAGCAAACGGCCATAAATGGACTAGTGGTCCTCCCCTACCAGTTTTTACACCAAAGAGGAAGTGAAGCTTTGCTATGGCAAGAAAGGACACAGTTACAACTGTTCTGCTGAGGAACATAAATGAGGAACAGGGTTTTTTTTCTTGATCAGTATCAAATCCTGTTGCAAGTGGTTTGACAGTACAAATGAAGACACAATGAAGTATTTGTCTGCTAAAGTGGAGGTTTATAACATTATTTTTAATCTAAAGCCACTATAATGTATCTCAAAACATGAATTATTGCATAATATTGCTTAAAAGTCAGAAAAGTATCTAACTATTTACATTCATATAAGGAGATGAGCGAGTGCATATGATTCCATTTGGATCATAATGTAGGAGGCTAATCCAATCTCTAGACTAAAAGGCCAGCTGTCAATATAAATGTGACTTCCTTTCTAGCCTGAGTATCTGCACCATCAAGCAACCAAGTACAAGTCAACCTAAAATCAATCGGTGGACCTTCTGCTGTTCAGGGGGACAAATGTAGGCCTACGCTTCAGCTCTTCTCAGGACAAAGAGGGTAAAAACACAAAAGTGAGAATGAAAAAGAAAAAAACCCTAGTTTTATTCATTCTTCTTTCGGCTTAGTCCCTTTATTAATCAGGGGTCGCCACAGCAGAATGAACCGCCAATCTATCCAGCATATGTTTTACGCAGCGGATGCCCTTCCAGCTGCAACCCATCACTGGGAAACACTTATACACTCTCATTCACACACATACACTACAGACAATTTAGCTTACCCAATTCACCTATAGCGCTTGTCTTTGGACTTTTGGGGGAAACCGGAGCACCCGGAGGAAACCCACAAGAACACGGGGAGAACATGCAAACTCCACACAGAAATGCCAACTGACCCAGCTAAGGCTTGAACCAGCGACCTTCTTGCTGTGAGGCGAACGTGCTACCCACTGCGCTGCCCCTAGTTTTATTCATGTGGATGCCAAAAAACAAACTACTAAATGCAGCATGACGCCCAAAAAGTGTTCCTTTGAGAACAACTTCATAAATATGTTTCTTATCATCTTGTTGAATGGTGTACTGGGAGAGCTTTAGTATCAGAATTGAGATAAGAGACTTCGGCACTCTAAAGGACAATGACATTATCACGATGACAGTCAACAACATTTTATTGCTCTGGAAATCTTATGTCATGGGGCAGAGCTGAGGTTCGTTAGGACAGTACCTTATTTAGAGATGAATGGGAATGCTGTAGTGGGCTGCTATCAGGAAAGGGTGGTGGTCCTCGGGGGAACTATGGATTGGATTCACAAAAGCACATCTGCTGTAACAAGATCCCCTGTGCAATCTACAAAAGTTACAAAGAGAAGCAGGGTTGGTTAAAAAACAAAATTAATTGAATAAACTGAATGCATTGTGTGATGTGTGTCACATCACATTAACCACAATTTGGTGCTAAATATTTGCTTATCTTATAAAAACCTGTGTGTTTATAAAGGGGGGGGGGGGGTGTGGATGGGTGTTTGGCATTCTTCAGAAAGATGTTGGGGGATGGGAGGAGACCTTATTGATGAGTATCCGTTTTTCATACTATGATGCTTATATGTCTGTTTTCTCTCAGTGTGTCATAAACATACAGCTATTGAACATTCACTTTAATAGCTGATGCTAAATATTAAATGTAGTTATATTTGTTGTGCTCTGTTAGGCCGTAACCTATACTCAACGCTCACTCAGACTCTAAGAAACTTCCATATTTTACAGAAAAAATGCTATGAATTTTAAAAACATTCTTGACAAAAATACTTTTTATGTGCTGAAGACAAAAAAAGTCACAAAACCTCACTATCCTTGGTATCAGCATGCACTTTTAACACAATCAGCTGTTTTTGCTGTTTATAACTACCACTGAAGGCCATGTGCATTACTCCCAAGTTACACAGTAAAAAGTCACATGTAGTTTATCATGATCACTGCTGCTCAAGCACAGCTTTATCTGTTATTCAGTGTGGCAACATCTGAAATATGTGGAAAATATTATTTAATAAGCAGGTACATTTTTAGTGTTTTTTGCATTTTCAATTAAAGTAATGTTGTTAAGATTTATCATTATAAATCTCTTTAAAAATGTTCGTTAAATGTCATCTGTATAGATGCTACATGAAACAATGTACAACAATAAATGGAACTGGTTAAGACCAAGATTTGCCTTGGCATTTAACATTTCTAATAAACATTAAACCTGAGTTAGGCCCACTTGCAAAAAGTAACTATCATTCACTTTATACATCATCGTGTAACTTGTACACACCTATGGACATAAAAATAGTGGAGTAGTGAATGTTGCATAGACATCGTACAATACATGGAATGCAGGTCCCATTCACTCAAAGTTCACTAAACACTTTCTTAGAGTGCATTACTACTGAGCTAAGACTAGCTAGTTGCTCCTACAAGATACTACAGGTGTTCCATCCTAATTTGGATGAAAAATGCCCATATTGTGCATAGAAAGGTACTCATTAGATTCCCATTGTTTGTATTTCGTGAACATAATAAGAGGTAAATGACCTACAGAGCTGCTGTTGTGTTAGATTATAAACACAACACTGGATCAAGGAGGTATCCATCATTTTGAAGAATTCTGGCACTTGTAACATTCAACAGACTATTTGAAACGTTGAAAAGAATCTTGGCCTTATCGCAATACAATACTGAAAATTATGTGTTAAAATTCGCAAATAAAAACGTTTTAATCAAAATCGCCAAGGCCTTGTCATTTAGTTAAGCTTCCCCTTCTTTCACTCTCAAGTTGCAAGAAGCAAGTGTAGCAATGTGCACGCGACAGCCGGGTGTGTGACGCTGGACCAATCGGAGCGCAGAGCTCCGAAAGTTTACCTTTTATGGCTAGAGCCAGGCATATGCCGTCATATAAAAGAGCGCGCCCAGCATCTCAGCCTCACTTTGAGCTCCTCCACACGCAGCTAGTGCGGAATATCATCTGCTTGTAACCCATTCTCTTAAGTCGACAAAACCCCCAAACCTAAGGTGAGTTGGTTTTTACAGTTGTTTTTTTCTTTTTTTAAAGCGTTTAATTACACTTTCTATTCATTGATAACTAAAATGTGCAAATGGATAAATATGATTAGATGAAGTCGTTAGACTGTTCATACCGGTCTTTTGCTGTTAACTATTAACTTTTGATTTAAATGGTGGTTCTCATAATATTGGTTACACTTGATAGATGTCTGCTGTATCGTAACTTTTTGCAACGTTACTGGACGTGGCAGTTGAAAATGACGGTAATTTAACGTTACCAGTTGTAGGCACGACATTGAACATTGAATGGGCCGGTGTAAAATAAGTGTTCAGCCCTTTTAATATATAAGGTTGTGCTCAGGCTAATCTCTATTCAACACCCATAAATGTGACCAACTATACATTATTGAGGATGTTTGAGCATGTTGCACACTTGATGGATAGCCGGCATGAGGAGTTCTTTGTGCAGGCACTGCTGCAGCAGGGTGTGACCTACTTTAGCTAGCCGGCTAACCAGCTCTCATCTGCTGTAAACCCCGTCAACTTGATATTGGCTCATTCTTGGTTTATAAGATCGAAGATGCCTTTTATTAGTATTGCCTTTTTTTTTTTTTTTAAATTACATTTATATATTTAAGGGATTTTCTTCTTTAACCGTAGCCTGCAGCCCTTCAGTCTTTTAATGAAGCTACGATTAACGTTAGTTAAGTATTATATTCACTATGAAAGCGTTTTGAATTTTTAGAGGTGTGGTCAATTCTTAATAACGGTTGCGGAGTTATCTGGCTGCACTTCAGCCGTTGTGACGTTAGTAACTGTCCCAACCGAAACCGTCAGTTTTTCTGGTTGTCCCTGATGACGACTAGAATAAGAACTGAAGCGGCTGAGAGTGACCGTCCACAAGTGCTTTAGTGTGAAGTCTGCGCTCACGAGGAGTCCGTGGACTGACTGCAGGTCTGTGACGCAGTAACACCCGGTGGCAGACACCCGTCGAAATTCGGTTGTGTAATTGATAGCAGGCGAGGATGGAAGAGGATGTGAAACTTCATTTGAGTAAAATTTAGGGAGTGGCCCTGGTGTGATGAATGTCGAAATCTGTTCCTCTTTACTGAACCCTACGACTCTGGCTGAGTGCCACACCGCCGGCAGCCGCAAAGCGGCTCAAACCATTGCCTTTTATGGTAATAATGAGAGCATGCGGAGGGACTTCCTTTGTCTGGCATATCTGAGGCGCGCGCTGTCACTAGCGCCCACCAGCGGTCAGAATGCAGAGCAAAACAGGAAGTTGACTCCAGATAGTCACATGCTCGCTGAAACGGCCTTTCACTGGCAGCAGTGCAATTATAAACTTTCTTTTTCTTTTACAGTTCAGCCATGGATGATGAAATTGCCGCACTGGTTGTTGACAACGGATCCGGTATGTGCAAAGCCGGATTCGCTGGAGATGATGCTCCCCGTGCTGTCTTCCCATCCATCGTGGGTCGCCCCAGACATCAGGTGAGAAGACCGACAGTTTAATGTGGACCCATAATAAGAACTCTTATGTAACTTACAAATTGTAACCCTTATTTTCTTTCTTTACAGGGTGTCATGGTTGGTATGGGACAGAAAGACAGCTATGTTGGTGATGAGGCTCAGAGCAAGAGGGGTATCCTGACCCTGAAGTACCCCATTGAGCACGGTATTGTCACCAACTGGGATGATATGGAGAAGATCTGGCATCACACCTTCTACAACGAGCTGCGTGTTGCCCCAGAGGAGCACCCTGTCCTGCTCACAGAGGCCCCCCTGAACCCCAAGGCCAACAGGGAAAAGATGACACAGGTTGGTTCTTGTCTAGCAAACGGTGCACTTGAAGCCTCTCGTCTGTCCTGTTTCCTCATTTTAAGTTCTCCTGTTCATTGGTTCACTTCCTCTAGGCTTTGTGTCCTCTGAGCTCCTGAGTTTCTCCTCTTCTCAGCAGGTTATCTAAACTTTGCCTGCCTGTTTTGCAGTTCCTTCACATGTTCTTTCTGCACTTATTTCTTTACTCTGGATTTCCAACTAACCCCTGCATGGAAGTGTGGATGTGCTGCAGCCACTTGGACATCCAGTTAATGTCTCTATCGTCTCTTTGCAGATCATGTTCGAGACCTTCAACACCCCCGCCATGTACGTTGCTATTCAGGCTGTGCTGTCCCTGTATGCCTCTGGTCGTACCACTGGTATTGTGATGGACTCCGGTGATGGTGTCACCCACACTGTGCCCATCTACGAAGGTTACGCCCTGCCCCATGCCATCCTCCGTCTGGACTTGGCTGGCCGTGACCTGACTGACTACCTCATGAAGATCCTGACCGAGAGAGGCTACAGCTTCACCACCACAGCTGAGAGGGAAATTGTCCGTGACATCAAGGAAAAGCTCTGCTATGTGGCTCTTGACTTTGAGCAGGAGATGGGCACCGCTGCTTCCTCCTCCTCCCTGGAGAAGAGCTATGAGCTGCCTGACGGACAGGTCATCACCATTGGCAATGAGAGGTTCAGGTGCCCAGAGGCCCTGTTCCAGCCATCCTTCTTGGGTAGGCTTCCTGACAAACACTTTACCTCTTCATGTATACATGTAGTCTTCATTTTGAAGAGCTTTGGCTAACGTTTGGTCTTCCTCTGCAGGTATGGAATCTTGCGGTATCCACGAGACCACCTTCAACTCCATCATGAAGTGTGACGTTGACATCCGTAAGGACCTGTATGCCAACACTGTATTGTCTGGTGGTACCACCATGTACCCTGGCATTGCTGACAGGATGCAGAAGGAGATCACATCCCTGGCCCCTAGCACAATGAAAATCAAGGTGAGATGCAGTATGACATTTTTTTGACATTTACCTCTCAGTTGAACATGTATGCCAACTCTTGCTAATCCTCATTCTTTCCACAGATCATTGCCCCACCTGAGCGTAAATACTCTGTCTGGATCGGAGGCTCTATCCTGGCCTCCTTGTCCACCTTCCAGCAGATGTGGATTAGCAAGCAGGAGTACGATGAGTCTGGACCATCCATCGTCCACCGCAAATGCTTCTAAACGGACTGTTACCACTTCACGCCGACTCAAACTGCGCAGAGAAACTTCAAACGACAACATTGGCATGGCTTTTGTTATTTTTGGCGCTTGACTCAGGATCTAAAAACTGGAACGGTGAAGGTGACAGCAATGTTTTTTGGCAAATAAGCATCCCCGAAGTTCTAAAATGCATCTGAGGACTCCATGTTTTTTTTGTTTTCTTTAGTCATTCCAAATGTTTGTTAAATGCATTGTTCCGAAACTTATTTGCCTCTATGAAGGCTGCCCAGTAATTGGGAGCATACTTAACATTGTAGTATTGTATGTAAATTATGTAACAAAACAATGTCTGGGTTTTTGTACTTTTCAGCCTTAATCTTGGGTTTATTTTTATTTTTTTTTTCTTTGTTCCAAAAAAACGAAGCTTTACCATTCAAGATGTAAAGGTTTCCATTCCCCCTGGGCATATTGTAAAAGCTGTGTAGAACGTGGCGGTGCCAGACATTTGGTGGGGCCAACCTGTACACTGACTAATTCAATTCCAATAAAAGTGCACATGTAAGACATCATACTCCTGTGTCATTTCCTGTCTGAGTGACTTCAAAACAAACAAAGCTTTTGTAGGAAGTTGCACCATGGTAATATTTCATCTCAAGACTTGAGATGCATTTTTAGGCTAGGTCTTTGAGTTTGCATTAAGCCAATTTGAGGTTGTCAAACCATTTCGCTGAACCTGTGGTGTATTCTGTTTAGAAGATACAATTAAACTAGCAACATGATGGGTGTGTTTTATTTTGCAAATAGTGTAGTAAACCAAGTGTCATCCAAATGAAGGTAGCTAACTTTAAACTGCCTATTCAATTGTCCATTTAAGCTATACAAACTGTGTGTGTGTGTGTGTATATAAAAACCCGTCATGTCAAGCATATAAATACTTGTGCAAGTAAATTGGTGTCAGAAAATACCGACATCAATTGCTAAATATATTTCTGCCAATACTCAAGGTTTAATGGCTAAGAAATTATCCTAGAAGTTAATATAAACAAGGATTTGAAGTACACATTTCTTAGGAGGCCATTATGTCTGCGCATGGTCAGATGGTGCTGTGTTCATCTGTACTGCACACAATTGTACAGCAGATGGCGCTAAACTCAAAGGAACATCACTTCTTCCTGCTTTTCTCTAAGAAAACCGCCACTAAAAACGGTGACCAATGGTAACTCAACCAACTGCGACAATAACATTTTCCTATGAGACAGAATCTAAAACAACATTTGTAAATAAAACTGACATGGAAAAAACAATAAAGCGTTGCGCATATCCAATGTGTGCTAACAAAATAAGAGGCAGCCGTTTTTAGGTGTGCTTGAACTTTGTATGTTGATGTAGTAGATACTTATAAATATGGGTGCCCTAGTTGCATATGATTTACTGCAAGCTGCTCCCTGTCTGACAGCACTTGATGAAAAATGATCAAGAGCTTTTCTTGCTGTGTACATCTGTGCGCATGTAGAGCATAATACAGACACTACTTTATTAATAGCCAAAATAGCTTCAGTTGAATTGAACAACATTCAAAACAATATAAATTATTATGCCTCTTGTATTACTACTGACTATTTAAAGGGGCTGCACGTAAGAATGTTTGTTTTAATCTTTTGGTAACACTTTATTTTGATGGTGCATTTGAGTATTAGTAGACTGTCTGCTTAAGATCTGTTGATACTGCTCCTTCGACAGACGTTTACCTGACTATAAGAAACTTTGCAAGTACACGTCAATTCACACTAACCTTAACCCTAACCCCAACCTAACAGTCGACTTATAATGTAACGAGAATTAGTTGGCATGTAGATGTAATGTAACTTAAACAAACAGACCATCAAAATAAAGTGTGATCAATCTTTTCACCGCTAATGTGTGAACAGCTTATAATGAAATTCCAACAATGAGACCTCCGCATTTGTCTGCTAAAGACTGTAAACAGATTTATGGAAATATAAATATGAAGTAAAATGATCACGACATCCAGATAGCTTCATAAACTTAGCATGAGCTACAAATATAATCCCCATCTGTAATGAAACAAAAAACTGCCGCGAATAAACATTTAGGACAAGATAAACGAAAGTATTAAACTGTTATAAAAACTTTATTTAGACTATATATAAATGTGATTCTGTAGATGACAAAAACCCCATCAGATTATCATTAAATGTTGTCTTTAAATGCTTTTGTCACCTGACACCTTTCTGTTGAAAATCTATTTATATCGCCACTGCCTGCCTTTTTTTATTTACCTCAAGGCATACTGCTGATCTATGGGTCCAGACAGCTCCAGTGTGGCACATCAACCCAAAACATTCTTCCAGAACTTCACAGGGGTTTCCAAGTCCTTTTAGCATGTCCAATCTGCCTTTATTGTTCGTTGTGTTAAAGGTTGTTCATGAAGGCCGCACTTGTCAAGTGTCCTGCTCTGCTTTAGAATGTCTTTCCTCCTTGTATCAGGTCTTTGGCAGTAAGTAAAATTACTAAGTTTTTTGCAAATTTATTCAACCCCCAAAAGTTGCATTTTTCTAAGATCTTTCATTCATTCGTTCATTCATTTTCTTTCGGCTTAGTCCCTTTATTAATCTGGGGTCACCACTGCGGAATGAACCGCCAACTTATCCAGCACATGTTTTAAGCAGCGGATGCCCTTCCAGCTGCAACCCATCACTGGGAAACACCCATACACTTCCATTCATACACTACGGACAATTTAGCTTACCCAATTCACCTATACCGCATGTCCGGAAACCGGAGCACCTGGAGGAAACCCACGCAAACACAGGGAGAACATGCAAACTCCACACAGAAATGCCAACTGACCCAGCTGAGACTCGAACCAGCGACCTTCTTGCTGTGTGGCGAGATCGATACCCACTGCGCCACCGTGCTGCCTTTTCCACGATCTTCATTTTTTAAATCCTTCATTCTTTAAATGTTGTCTTTAAATGCTTCTGTCACCTGACACTCCTGAAATCTTTGAGAATATGATTAATGATTTTTGGTTTTCATATCGCCACTGCCTTGCTCTAGCAAGTTCTACCAAATATTTTTCATGAGGTTTAAACATGGAGATTGAACAGGCCACTCGAAACATTCTAGAATGAGTATATAACGGATAAAAAATCTAGAATGGACCAAGCTTCAGCGCATTTGGATGTTTACTTCAGGCTGATTGTACGGTTGGAAAGCACAAAGATCGTCAAGATTCAGTCTATGAGTTGGGTAAAAAAAATAAAAATAAAAAGTGAAATATTACCATTTGAAGCCTATCTTACTCTTAAAAAACAAAAATAAAAAATAACATCGCACACTTTCACATTATTTTGATTAAAAAGGTACTTAAGTAACACATTTACTTCCCTTTATTAAGTGACTTAAGATTGTAATATATTTCTTAACTGTAAAACATGATCAGTTCAGATCACTCAAAAGATTTGAGTAAGTTAGATTGCTTTTACATTGCATTGTTATTTTTGTATTATAACAACATAAGTGATGGGTGGTGCGGCACACAGGTGTCTCTCATTAACACTCGGATCAGCAGTAGTATAACAAAAGCATATGTTAATGTAATTATCAAAGAGACTATTTTAATACACTTGCATAAATACAGCATGCAGCACACTACTCTTACAGTGGGGGGTTTTCAGCTCTTGCTGAACCCTCATATAGAAATCTGATACATGGAAATATATATGCACATATGCAAAATACATATGACATACAAGTTCATATTTGGATTTTATATATGTCAAATATGCTACATATAAAATGGATATTTTTCTACCATTGAAATTACAAATATGTACATATATGTTCAAATATATTATTTATTCATTTAGTCCCTTTATTAATCTGGGGTCGCCACAGGGGAATGAACCGCCAACTTATCCAGGATATGTTTTACGCAGCGGATGCCCTTCCAGCCGCAACCCATCTCTGGGAAACATCCATACACACTCATTCACACTCATACACTACGGACAATTTAGCTTACCCAATTCACCTATACCGCATGTCTTTGGACTTGTGGGGGAAACCGGAGCACCCGGAGGAAACCCACGCAAACACAGGAAGAACATGCAAACTCCACACAGAAACGCCAACTGACCCAGCCGAGGCTCGAACCAGCGACCTTCTTGCTGTGAGGCGAACGAGCTACCCACTGCGCCACTGTGAGGCCCTCAAATATATTAGATATAATTATATATGTACAGCCATATATGGATATGAATATTAAAAAGCGAATATATTTGAAAATATATGTATTTGTATCCTCAACGGTTCAAAAAAAGAATAAATGAAAGCTGCCATTATTGCAATATATTCTAAATGTATATCGCATGACATATGTGAAAACCAAATATGAACTTGTATGTCATAATTTGCATATATTGTCATATATAACATTCTATGTGGGCTAAACCACAGACTCCAGCTACTCTTCACAGATTTCCAGATAACAGAAGACATTACAGCACAGCATTAAATACTAATTAAAGCCTCCCTGTTAATCTTTTGCAAAAACAAACAGAATAACACCCTGAGATGCAAAGAATGCTGGGAACCACAAATCTGCGTCTACTCTGTCGATTTAAGTTCGCCTTGTTTCTCTCAAGTACGATGATTGATTTAAACATTTGATGAAAAAAGTATCACTATATAACAACACTGGCAAATCACTATGTTTGAATTTGGAAAAGGTGTTGCCTTTTTTTTATTTACCTCAAGGCATACTGCTGATCTATGGGTCCAGACAGCTCCAGTGTGGCACATCAACCCAAAACATTCTTCCAGAACTTCACAGGGGTTTCCAAGTCCTTTTAGCATGTCCAATCTGCCTTTATTGTTCTTTGTGTTAAAGGTTGTTCATGAAGGCCGCACTTGTCAAGAGTCCTGCTCTGCTTTAGAATGTCTTTCCTCCTTGTATCAGTAAATTGAGAGCAAACATGTTATTCTCCTTGATGATATTGTGCTTTTTCTTCAGCATCCCTGCAGCTTTTCTGGTGAAACACATTTCAAATCTATGAATAAAGCTGCCAACCGTGTTATTAGGAACTTCTAGTTAAGAGACCACTTTAGATATCCTCAAATTCTCTGTATTTAAAATGTATAGATATGTATTTTAGTAAAACCTCATTTTCATTTGGCTTTTCAAACTACCGATGGCATTGCATTCTTATTCAAAATATAAATGTTGTCATTCAACCGTACTATTCATTCAGTTGGTCAAATAACAAAAACAATGCTATGATGTTAGACATTTCTATCCATTATTATACAACACAATACCAATGTTAACCTCAGATGAGTACGCGTTATTTCATTGATTAACCCTTGCTTTTCAATCACAACATATATTCAATTATTTTGAATATAATTGACTATTTTCACTTGAAACTCTGACGAAATGTCACCAGACATCTATATTATAAAACAATTAACAACATACATTTAGAGAAACCAATCATTTTCAAGTGGTCTCTTAATTATTTTGCCGTAACTGCATACACAGTCAATGATCTTTGCTGTTCAAACTACTTAAATAAAATGAGCTGAAACAAAACAATTCTGGAGATTTGTTTTGGGAAACTTAATTTAAGTTAGTTAAGTAAACTTAATGGATTTGTGTTGGGACTACACGAATGAATTGTGTGCAACCCTGCATTTTTTACAGTAACATATGCTGAAGTAGTTTGCGGTTCATTCCACTGTGATAAATAAGGGACTAAGCTGAAGGAAAATGAATGAACGAGTTGAATTCCTGTCAAAATTTATTTTAAAATATTTCCTAAGTGTTTTCCAACGGAGAGATTTTCTTCAACACGTTTTTAACTATAATAGTTTTAGTAATTAATTTAATCTTTATTAAGCAAAACATAATATTTAACAAGTTATTTAGCAAGACACTGCAGCTTAAAATGCAGTTTAAAGGCTTGACTATCAGGTTAATTAGTTAGGTTATGTCAATTAGACAAGTCATTGTAGACAACAGTGGTTTATTCAATCGGGGAAAAAAAGTAAAAAAATTCCTAAGGGGGCTAAAAATATTGGACATAGCAGCTTTTACATTTTAAAACCTTTTTAAAAATATCTTCCCCATCAAACTAAAAGAAATAAAAGGAAATACTGCACTTAAAAGATTGTTTGCTGTTTGTTCAAAATGCTCATTTAAAAAGAGCTGAAACAACACAATCCTTGGGGTTTTTGTGAAAGAACTGTATTGTTTTATGTTCAAGCCACTTAAATTTG
Source organism: Danio choprae (assembly GCA_903798125.1). NCBI lineage: Eukaryota > Metazoa > Chordata > Actinopteri > Cypriniformes > Danionidae > Danio > Danio choprae. The sequence continues at coordinate 6,262,201 of CAIGQW010000272.1, forward strand.
TACAAATAAATAAGTTAACCTAATACCTTCATGCTGTCCCAACACAAATCGACTGTGTGGAACCCAGTATCTTCTTACAGTGTGTTCAAATTGTCCTTGCTCTGCTACACATCACCTATTTGAAATCGCCACCTCATTTTATCTTTAACTAATTAAATACATCCATCCCACCAGTCTGTCCTATATTCCACGATAAATCTGGCCATCCATCCTACTTTAATTGTTGTTTTCTCCTCAAACCTCTCATGCGTTAAGCATCAAACACAATGAACACAAATCTGGTGTAAATCTCATAATCAGAGTTAGTCTGAATTTACTTCCACCCCCAACACAAGCGCGCGCGCACACGCACAGACACACACACACACAGACGTCATTCTTCCTTCAGCTCAGCCTCCCACATACATCCATCCATCTCACACCAGCGTCTCCTGATTGTGCTGCGCTGTTTTCACGCAGGCCACGCACAACTCTTCCCCCCATTCGTGATGAAATAATTACACAGAGGAACAAGCCACTAATAAGTGAGTATAGTGGGCGACAGAGACAATCAGCATTCAGGACGCGGTTTCTCATTGATTGCACAATCCTTGCAGAGACTCATTTAGTTTATGATTGATTGCTTAATGCAAAACACGCTCACCAATGTGTTAATTTTGTTGTGATTTTGTAATGAAGAGAAAGAAGGGCTTCTGCAGGAGGTGTTGGATGAACTCTATCTATCATTGTGTTCGGGCTCCTATAGAGATGCGGTCAAATGAGCACTGAAGGTCTCAGAGCAATTTTGTGGAAGCTCGCCGTGTCCGACTGAGCGTGTAGGAGGATCCTGAGCTCTGCATGTGTCAGCTCCAAGACATCTGGCACTGTGTGACCGCTGGTATTATAGAATTATTGAGAAACTATAGGGTCAAAGATGAGACGTCCCATTTTGGTGTCTGTTTTGCAGTGTACAATTTGCAGGAATTTTATGTAAATGCATATGTAAAGTGTCTAATGTTTCAAATAACATTGGAGAAAAAAAAAGCTAAATATGGGAGGAATTAAAAAAAAAATTAAACATGGTCATTCTGACTTACTAATATACAAACAAATCATACTAAATAATACTAGTAACACTTTAGTTTAGGTCATAATTCATGCATACTGGGTTATTACCTGCTTATTATTAAGATATTAACTGTTCGTTAGTAGTTATGAA